>OX421452.1:8324634-8327134 GCA_949126865.1 Montipora capitata | reverse complement strand
AAATAAGCTCTCTTTTTGCCCCCACCCCCCCTGATCAATGTTGCTAGACGAAACAAAGCATGTCGAACCTGGGCTTATCAACATTGGTTGTAGGGGGGAGGGGGAACGCTAATAATGTGCGATATTGAGGACGTAGTGCGCAAAATAACCCCTGTTTTTAATATTCTCAGCCCTTTTTGTCCAAGATTGTAGTTCCAATGTCCAGTACTGAGAATACGAATATGGTCTATTATATTTTGTACTTGGAAGGCAGGCGACTTTCTGATTGGTGGAAAATACAATTGGCTAGCCGTGGTGTGCGCAGACTACCGCGGGCACACAAAACGGCTGGACAAGTACAATCGAGCCTACATTGGTGTCTGCTTGAAAGTATTAGTCTTCCATTTATTATGTTAATTTTCTGGGACTATCACTAACGAAAATTTCATTCCATATCTTACAGCTGTCCATAATTATTTGGGTTGTTATCAAGACAATCCTCGTTCACCAGCGTTTATTTTCAATCCGGGTGGTTACAAACCAAGTCATATGACCCCAGGCCTCTGTATGCACGCTTGTGGATATTGGTACTTCACGTATGCGGCACTCAAGCAAGGCAATTTATGTCTGTGCTCTAATTCTACATTAGAAACGATGGAAGAGCGCGCTTCAGACATGTGTTCAGTTTCGTGCTTCGGCTCTGGAGACCTAAAATGCGGTGGTTATGGCAACCACCTTGCTGTTTACACATCGGTTGATGTGCGGCCTCTAAGTCTGAGGCTGTCTTCAGATGCGTCCGCTCAAACTTTGTCGTTGTTCAACATAACGTTCACGCCTGTTTTGCCGGCTGATCATGTGGTAGAGGCCTACACAGTATATCTCGGAGATGGGTATATTTATCACACAAGCGAAGAGTTTGCTTCGTTCATAGTTTTAGAAGCTAGAACTTTCGACGTCTGGGGAAAAGCAATAGTGAAACACAGCAAAACCGGCCACAGGTCAGACGTTGAATCCTACAGCGAAGTGATAGCGTTATCCAATGTGACAGGGCTGGAAGTATTTTGTCCAACTTGCGCTCCAATCAAACTGACAGTCGGTTGCTCTGTAAAGTTCCGCTATGGATCAGACGTAGACGCGCTGGTAAAGTTTGAAAACAGAGAAGTTCCGTTTGGCGGTAGTTTACCTGGTAAGTCACAATCAGTCAGTGAACCAGCCTGTAGCGAGTTTAAGCAAAAATGACGAGGTTTACGAGAACTTCACGCAACGTTATTCTCATAAGTCTTGCTTTACGGAAAGTAAATATAAACTATATATAGTATATAACTAAGTAACTAAACTATACTAAACTATATAAACTTTCCAGGAATAAAATGGGCTTGAATGGCGTTCAATGGTGTCACACACTCAGTTGGGAGAGAAAATTAAAAGATTTCGTCGATTGCACTTGTCCTTCATGTAACTTCAAATTGGGTCATTTCACGTAGTCGTCAAGACGAAAACGGCAAAGAAATGGACCCTTTACGTAAACACACGGCAGCTTTTGGTTAGGCAATCTCGTTCCCAGAGCCTCCGTTTCCTTTGTCCAGCAGAACGGGCTCAGGAATAATCGAAAACTGGAACCAGAAAACTATGGTTCTGGTTGAATAACTGCGCGTGCGTGAGGGGAGGTGGTAAGAAATCAACAAAAACATCTAAAGTTCTCCTTGTCATGAAGGCGTACTCACTCGCGAGACAGTACACATGCGTATAAACATATTTCCTAATACACCTTACTCGAATGTTTAAACCGCGGAGAATCAAAAATAACAAGAGGCATTTTTCAATCAAAACAGATTTGAATATCTGTTGTCGTGCAAGTGACAATTCGTAAATTCAAAATGCTGCATTTTCAAAAACAACAATGTTACGGAACTGGTAAGTTGTGAAAAGGTTTATTTCTGGATCATCTTCAAACTCTCTGGATCATCTTCAAACTCGTATATATAAAAATCCAGATGAAATCATAATTTGAGTTTGGAATTTGAAAAGTGGCAGGAAATGAAATCGTTTTTCAACGGCCAATGAAATATGGCCGTTTTTGGATTCGACCAGAGTCTCTCTTTCCCGACCAATGAACGATGACTCTGGGAATGAGATCCTGGAAGTCTTGTACCGACTTTTTCCAGGGGTTACTGACTTTTCAATAATTGCAAACTGTTTGAAAAGTTCTCCCTCGGGAAGTACAGACGCTTCAATTTGTAAAAGAACGCCATACCTTGCTTTGTATTTTATAGCTTTTAACAAAAATTGTTGATTAATTTTCTTTGAAAAATGCGTGGTTATCCCCAATTTTCTTTTGAATTTCAGTAACACTTGTTAAGATCTGCTTTTCCCGCACATTCAGTAAACCTCGCAAAAATACCTTTGAATTAGTAGGCACGGTCATTAATTAATGGTCAATTAGTGAGTGGGTGGATTGCTCATTCATTTGGTCATTAGAGAACAACTGTGTGGATTTTGTAATTTAAATGCTAAGTAAATC
>OX421452.1:8307134-8319634 GCA_949126865.1 Montipora capitata | reverse complement strand
ACGGTTCTACTGAAGCAAAGAACTTAACCAACGCTAAACAACCGGCTGCAATATTCTTCGGCATGTATGTTAAAAACCTTACTCAGCCAGGCTGGCACCGAATAGAAATTACAGCCATTAATAAAGTGAATAACGAGACTCTTGTGGGAAATCTTAGCGTCCAACGTGTAGTTTATGGGGTGGTTCTGGATAGTGCGAGAATCCTTGAGACAAATCAGACATTTAACTTTACGATTTCGCAGCATCAAGGGGATGAAGTTAGATATCGGTTGAACACCATGGACGGAAAGGTTGTAAACACCACTGAAAAGGTTATACCTCATGTTTATACCAAGGCGGGGCGCTACAGGCCTACCCTGATCACTTCCAATGACATAAGTTCAGTGCTTGTTAATTGCGCTGAGATTATCGTCCAGGATCTAATAGAGGGCTTGCAGTATACGAGTTTCAATCACACAGTAGCAGTTCGCGCCGAAGCAGAAATCAATTGGAGATTGACTCAAGGCTCTGAACTTTATATCATCGTCGACTATGGTGACGGAAATTCCACAGTCGTTAACCGGAGCATTTCGGTAGGGGACGTTTTCGTGGCTATAAGCAGGCATAACTACACCAAGCCCGGCGAGTACCATGTCACCGTTAATGTGACCAACCTGGTCGATAGCGAAGAAATTAACACCACGGTTTATGTGGAGACACCAGGGGACGGCGCCGTTCTTGCCATAAGGCGCGGCAATTTGACCATAGCTGGACGCGATCCTTGCACCGGTGTACTTTACGTTGCAGTGAATGATTCTGTCACGGCGAAAGCAACAGTAAGAAATGGGACCAACGTAAACGGCTTTCTTGATTTTGGAGATAACTCGAGTGAACGCACGCGTTACTTCCATCGAGAATTTCCAGACGGAGGTTGGACAATGCACCATTCCTACTCGAGGGCCGGAGAATACAACATCACTGTTATATTCTCCAACAGAAACCCGAAAAATGATAGCCATACTTGTAGGATCATCGTTCAGAATCCTGTCAACAAGGTCATGATAACAACTGATTCGCCTAGGAAAAGTTCAGAAAGTAACATCACTTTCAATATTTCGTTCCCAGGGTCACTTCAACCATCGGGCCATCTTAACTACATTTGGCGTTATGGAGTACAGAATATTACTCCAGATTATGAAGTACGGGATAATAGAGTGGAAAATTACCGTTACCCTAGTAAATGCGGTGTTTACATCGCAACGGTTAATGTCTCTAATAAAGTAAGCTTCGGCTTTGCACAGGCTGAGGTTGTCATCCAAGATGAAGTCAAAGACCTCAATTGGACCGCGAATTACACAGAACTTAGCGTGCACGATTGCAGCCTGTCCCTTCCAGAAAACGTTTTTCCCTTGGATTACAAGGTCTCCTTCAACGCTTCTGCAAACGGCACGAACGTGACTTATACTTGGAGTTTTCCCGGGAATGAAAACAAAACGGGCTCGAGCAGTAGTCATAAGTTCGTTAATACTGGAAAAAATAACATTACCTTGACGGCGGAAAATGCCGTTAGTTGTCAAATAGTAGTGATTACCCTTGAACTAGAGCAAAGCATTCTGAATGTTTCATTTAAAAACGATGGGCCTTCCACGCAAAACCAGACAGTGAATTTTACTCTTACAGCGAAAGAGTTTGGCAGCGATTCGTGTTTTAACATTTCTTTCGTCGACCAAGATGAAGAAAATAAATACTACAAGTCAGGCACAGGTTGTAGTGGTCAGAATGCAGCTGTAATATCTTACCCAACGCCTTTCCATCACAGGTACGATATCTTTGGTAAGTTTGACGTTTCGTTGGACGCAAGCAACCGAGTCTCCTGTGTAAAAAAGATAACCACGGTTTATGTGGAGACACCAAGGGACGGCGCCGTTCTTGCCATAAGGCGCGGCAATTTTACCATAGCTGGAGACGATCGTTGCACCGGTGTACTTTACGTTGCAGTGAATGATTCTGTCACGGCGATAGCAACAGTAAGAAATGGGACCAACGTAAACGGCTTTCTTGATTTTGGAGATAACTCGAGTGAACGCACGCGTTACTTCCATCGAGAATTCCCAGACGGAGGATGGACCGTGCACCATTCCTACTCGAGGGCCGGAGAATACAACATCACTGTTATATTCTCCAACAGAAACCCGAAAAATGATAGCCATACTTGTAGGATCATTGTTCAGAATCCTGTCAAAAAGGTCATGATAACAACTGATTCGCCTAGGAAAAAAATCCTTGAGACAAATCAGACATTTAAGTTTACGATTTCTCAGCATCAAGGGGATGAAGTTAGATATCGGTTGAACACCATGGATGGAAAGATTATAAACACCACTGAAAAAGTTATACCTCATGTTTATACCAAGGCGGGGCGCTACAGGCCTGTCCTGACCACTTCCAATGACATAAGTTCAGTGGTTGTTAATTGCACTGAGATTATCGTCCAGGATCTAATAGAGGGCTTGGAGTATACGAGTTTCAATCACAAAGTAGCAGTTCGCGCCGAAGCAGAAATCAATTGGAGATTGACTCAAGGCTCTGAACTGTGTATGATCGTCGACTACGGTGATGGAAATTCCACAACCGTTAACCGGAGCATTTCGGTGGGGGACGTTTTCGTGGCTATAAGCAGGCATAACTACACCAAGCCCGGCGAGTACCATGTCACCGTTAATGTGACCAACCTGGTCGATAGCGAAGAAATTAACACCACGGTTTATGTGGAGACACCTCCTCCCATCTTAAATATCACGTGAGAGCACGATATTGTTTTTACTTCGATGAGTAACTTAAAATGGTATCGTTTTCAGTCTGGCCAATATCGTGGCACAATATTGTTTGTACCCGCCTGGTAAATATCGAAGCGGGATATCTGGGTTTCTTACTTTGGTTTATTTGGTGACACGACATTATTTCCTCTCTGGTAGTTATCGTAGCGCAATATTATTTTCATTCTGGTCAAGCAAAAACTTGATTGTGTGCCATTTGATCAGAGTTCAGACTTGGGAGGAAATTGTTAGAAGCTGCGGTACTTTCTCAGTGGGTGTTTGGAAGACGAGAATTCAGGAGTGTCAACTTTACCACTTAAATATATAGGGAAGGTATCTGTTTACAAACATTGCTTTTGTCATTTAAATGTGCCACCCACAGGAACAAAAGACCCTTTGTTTCGACAGCCAATGAGGCTCTGGTTGGCACGTTTATGACAATGGCTGACCTCAACGATATCTTACCTATAGATTTAGCCAAGCCTAAAAGCGGAGCTCCCGGGTTATTTATTCTTAGAATAAGTTAACCTGGCTTGAACCTGCGATCCAATCGAAACCCTGTACTTGGTCAGCGGTTATCTTATTAAAAAAAAAAAAAAAAACAGCTGACCTCGGTGAGCTCTAAACTTGAGTCCGGGATATGGTCACGTTATACTGGTCGCATAGTCGTCCTTGGAGGGGTGGACGGTCGTACGGTCACCAAAACCAAATTTTCGCAAAGATGAGTTGCCATATTTTCTTACCAATGGTGCTCCGCGCGCGCGGAGCTCCGCTATTAATTTTTATCAATTTACTTTGAGTCGATCAAAGTAAACTGTCCATCCTTGGGAATTGAAAAGCTGACGCTTCGATCCATAGCAGCGATTGTGAGTTGTGTGATGGGTTTTGACATCACAGTACAGCACTGTTATTGGCGGGTGACGGAAGTTCTCGGCTAAATGCCACGCCAAAAAAGACTTCAAGATGAAGACAAAACTTCCATTTATTTTAACAAGATAAAAAAAATCTGATGCACGAAGATTCCCCCCAAAAATCTTTAAAAAGCTTTTTTTTTTCTTGCGCCATCCTAACCCTGATGAAATGGTTAAATGGTCCCCCTCTTACAGCCAGTCAGGACGGCTTAGCGGTTATGAACGGTGCTTTCCACCCCTGCGTCCCGGGTTCAACTCTCGTCCTCGAGGTGGTATGTGGGCTGAGTTTCAGTCGATCTCAATCTGACTTCGAGGGTTTTTCTACCTCATCAAAATCGACTCTTAGTCAATTGCATTCAGCTGCGGGCGGATACCTTCGATGGGGATAACCTCTGGTATCCTTCCCTTTCATTGAATAGACCATATTTGTATTCTCAGCAATGGACTGGAACTACAGTAGCTTGCAATGGAGGGTAATGCAGGCGAATCTTTTTAAATGCAAATACTTTTTAGTATATTCCCCCCCATTAGCTTCCATTGCAAGCTAGCTCCAGTCCAATACTGAGAATACGAATATGATCTATTGGATGAATAAAGTTGAATTAAATTAAATTAAGTTAAATTAATACTGTCGGACGTTACAGAATCCGCACACTGTTCTTGAAGAGTAGAGGTAGACTCCCGATGTTGGTGGTCTATCTTTCAGATAATTGTAAACCACCAGGAGACTGTACACGATATATATGTGAGGTATATAAGCCCATAACCTATGTTTAATTTGCGTTTCCCTTTTAGGTGCATTAAAAACTGTGCCACAAAAGTAAACCCGGCAACTAAAATGTCATTAACAGGCGCAGCGCAATCTTCTGGCAACAAGAAAATTAGTGAATATCGGTGGACAATACAAGAATGTTTGAATAATGAGGATAATTGCACGGATGTGTCCAAAGACAAGTTCAAATTACCGGAAGACATGAAGCAGGATTTCCTCATCATTCCAGCAGGATTTTTTAAAGGTAAAGAACAAGAAAGGTCTCAGGGATCAATTGCTTTTCTTGGTAATTGGGTCATAAGGTGGCTTATTTCATAACTGCCACATTTGTTATCTTCCCCTAATTAAGGCCCGTTTAAACGGTTTCAACATTTGACCAACATTCGTTCAACAAAAGTTGAACGGACGTTGGGCAAATGTTGGACGCAAAAACAAAGTTGTGCAGAGGCCGTTCAAACGGTTCCAACATTGCGCCAACACGAGAACCAACACTTTTGCGAAATTTGATTGCGAGGAACTAAGAACTAGAAACCAGTCTCTCTCGTCCAGATAAACTACCCCATATTGACTTTTGCGGCCTGATTCGAGCATGCGTGTGTTCTACAATTGTTGAACAGAGTGTTCAAAGGGCTTCAACAGCATACAATATTTTCGAGAACAAAGGAAAAGTTGAATGGATGTTGAAAGAGAATTTAAACCGATTTAAACTTGATTCAACACGCTTTCGACATTTTTACACTTTCAACAATGTTAGACAACCTGTTTAAACGCACCGAAGATTTGGTTCGGGCAAACGGCTTCAGCATTGGCCTTTCAACAATGTAGCCCGGGGTGTATTTTAGCGCCTGGTTGTTCGAAAGCCGATTAACTTAATCCAGGATTAGTGTAAACTTTTGTTTCATGTTTTCAACTATTTGGTGAAAGGTTTTTTTGCTTATTATTGTTTTTCAAGATTGACTTCTACTAATGTAAACTTTTGCCCAGTATCAGGGTTGAACAGCATTTGAGAGTTGAAAAATAAACTCCTTGGTTAATTTTTAATCTGGGATTAGCGTTAATCGGCTTTTGAATAACCGGACCCAGGACTCTGGGTCACTGAATTGTTGGTTCTCTACTGTGATTCGAGAGGTTTTTCTACGGGGTATTCCTGTTTACATTTGTCGTCGGAAAAAACATCTAAAAACTCTCAGGAAAAGAAACAAAGCCATGATTGTTTTTTTCCGAACGGAACCATATTAGCATTATTCATAATCTGTAGCATGGGATTGCCGTTTGCACAAAAAGAACGGAGAAAACTTATCAACTGAATGAGGCTTTATGACGTTATAACTTCTCACAAAAGTAAATGATTTTCTTTAAATCCATGCTAAAAAGAATGGTTTTAAATCGACAAATCGCAGCGCACATGCAAAGCGTTGACCCTGAAGTGGCTCGGCCGCTAGTTATTGCCAGCAGAGAATTAGCTGGTGTATGAAGGACATTATATGCAGGATGTACCCATCAATTTTTGGCTCAGTGGAGTGGGTTGGGGGATTAAAATTTCTTGCATAACAAAAGTAGAAGAGAAAATGTGTGCATTGGTTTACACAAAGAAATCATTCAAGTAAACTCAGTCATGTTGTATGTTGATGATGAAGAACATTTTGCTTTATTTTGGTTTAGGGAAGGGGGGTGGGGGGCTGATGCATTGAAAGAATTGAAGTATATACTCTGACAAAACTCCAGATAGTTTAGGCTGCCATGTTGACTTTGTTTTATGTTTTGCATTAATAAATAGTTCAAGTCAGGTAAACAGTATCTGTTCCAGCAAAAAGAAAAATCTCCAAATAGTCTGGATAGCACAAGTGTTACTATTATTTTTAAAAATACAACCACACTTTTGAGTTTAAGGAATATGTTTCGATGTTTCAAACATCATCATCAGCCATAGTGAGTGTAACATTAAAATTTTTACACGATAATCCGTGTATATATATAATTAGTATCACCCAACTAGTGGACTAATGCAAATGCTGCATTTTGATTGGCTACGCTACTAGAGGACTATTAGTAATAGTCATCGAGTAGCGAAAAGCTTGACGATTTCTTTCCCTTTCTTCCCAAATAAATATATTTTTGACTTGCATTTGCTAACTTTATTATTGCCTTTTCTGTCCGACTAGTTGGGGGATACTAAAACAATTAGACCCTTCGCCCTCAAGGGCCACTGGTCAATAGCCCATTCGGCTTCGCCTCATGGGCTATTGACCCGTAGCCCGCAAGGGCTACGGGTCTAATTGTTAATTAGTATATACTAAAACAGTGGATAGCGTTGAACTCGCGCGCTGATTGGCTCGTCAAACTCAGAATATCCTGTGCTATTTACCTCCGAGCAACTCGGGAAAAAATGGCGTCCCGATTTGGGTTCGTGACAAGTGAAGAAAACATCCAAATTAATTTTTTGTGCTGTATATTATCTCACTGTTTTAGTATATACTAAAAAACTATTCACCGTTGGATATTTACCTCGCCGCTTCGGGGCTCGGTAAATATCCACCGCTAGCCACCTCCACTTCGGTGGAGAATTCATGTTACCATCAATTATGGCGTTGCGGCTAAATCAATCGTCTCAGATAAAAGGATATTTGTAAAAAGGTTAGTGACATCATAGGAAACTAGAAACTTGTCGCTGAAATCAAACTGTTTAATTTCTTGGACAAAAGAGAACGTATTTGTTGCACAAAACTCTGAAGATATGTGGGTTTAAGCAAAGAACAAAGATACTTAGTTAAGTTGTAATTGTAAGTACCTATTGATGACACAATGGGTCTGAAAGGAGGTGTGATAGTTTTGGGATCTTTGACTTTATGCACTTTGGGTAAGGATAAATTTCAAGATAAATGTTAGAATCTAAGAGACCTTTTTTCTTAAGTTTACGTAAAAACCGCTGTAACTGACCTTCCCTGCGTAGAGTGAGATCAGATTCCAATTTTTTAAATTTAGAGTTGTCTCTCAACAAATCAACCATAGCTTTATTGTAAACAACCTTGTCAAGAACTACGACTCCGTGCCCCTTATCTGGTCTCAGGATGATGAAGTCCTTCTTATGTTTCCGTCTTTTTATTATTTCATGTTTCTTTAAGTCATTCATTGAAGGCTTAAAAGAGTTCACATAACTGATGGCTAAATGGTGTATCTCATTCCGGACTTCATTGGCTTTGGTCTTATCCGAAAGATGCCCCTTGAGGTCATCATGGAGAAGTTCAAATGTCGTGAATATTTGACTCTTGCTTATATGGGGAGATTTTATGGCAAATGTAAGACCAAATTTCAAAATATCAAGTTCTGCGTCACACAGCTTATAAGACGAGATATTAACAACTGAGTCATTTTAAGTGAAAGGAACAGAAGTTATCTTTCTATTAACGCAATAGCAAAATCAAGGAGAGCTTCCATATTGAGCGGTTGAAACCCGAACTCAACAAACAAGTTGATCATGTCAGTTAAGCATTACACTTTTAAGCTTTTACCGTTATGTCAGTTGTGTTTTCTATAATATTGTTGGTTAGTTTGAATTTTACCTACTTCTAACGAACATTTAATCTACAAAGAATCATGGTATTGATAGTTATATATATACACGGATTATCTTGTAAAAATTGTCATGTTACACTCACTATGGCGGATGATGATGTTTGAAACATCGAAAAAGATTCCTTAAACTCAAAAGTGTGGTTGTATTTTTAAAAATATTAGTAAAAATAAAAAATTCAATAAAAAGCAGATAAATAGAAATACTCTGCTACAAAACTAGAAAATAAATAGATTTCTTCGTTACTTTTATGAGTCGAGGAAATCAGATACCTGGATGGTACCTTAATAAATCCTACGAGAAGAGATAGGCCGTCCAGATTTGAAATAATAAAACTGGCATATCGTAAGTATGTAAATAATTTGTAAATTTAATTTATCAACCCAAAAATGCAATTGACTTCCAAAAAGAAAAAAAAAAGAATGGAACCAAAATGGAGGGTGGCCAGCCACCGCCCCTGGTGGTGGTTAAAAATGCTTAGAACTACATACGTTGAAAAAAGTATTTATAGTCAAGATAACTGCACACCACCCTTCAAAATAACCCATTTTTTTACGCAGGTGGACGGGTTGGTTATAAAGTTGTTTTGAAGGGAAAGTTTCCAAAGAGCGACTGGGGAATGGTCAGTAAAACATTTGAGGTGAACGAACCACCAACAAAAGGCAATTGTTCGGTGAAGCCGCTCGAGGGCAAACCTCTGACCACCGAATTCAAGGTCTCGTGTGAAGGATTTAAAGACGTGGACAAACCTCTAAGCTACGAGTTTCTCTACTCAATGGACAATGGCACTAACAAGGAGTCTTTGGGAAATGAATCCATGTCGTTTCGCGCTGCAATTCGTCTGCCCAATGGTGATCAGAAATATGGTTATAACATCAAGTTTTTTGTCAATGTCACTGATAATCTCGGAGCCGTATTGGAATTCCCAGTCGCCTCCAGCGTAAAGGTCAGTTACTTTTCGATTTCCTGAAGGCCCTGGTCAAACGGCGCATGATAATCGATGATAGTTGAAGCTCGCGCTTCCGTTTGACCACCAACTATCATACACTATCATGGACTATCATCAACTATCGCTCATTTTGAGCTTGTTCAAATTCTTCATGATAGTCGATGATAGTTTTCCTCGTTTGACCACGCGTATGATAGTTCATTATAGTTTTTGGTCAGCTGTTTTCCCTGAAAATCGGCGGGCTCGTTTAAAATGGCCGCCAAAGGTTCCTCGCGAGGCTCAGCTGCAGCTTCAGAAATTCGTGTTTACATCCAAGATGATAATCATGACAAAGAAAATATTGAAGACCAAGATAACATATGTGGAATTTTAGTTAGAACGAGCGTTGCTAGGTAACTGAACGTCACGTGTCACGGGACACAAGGAAAAAAAAGAATCACATGTTTTTGTGCTGAGCTGCGTTTTTTGGTTGTTCGAAATCGTTTCTCTTAGGTATTGAGTGTTAAATCGAGCTCCTTGGTTTAGGTGAATTAAACGGTATCTTTCAACATAGAGAAGATATCTTCTGAAGAAAGCGTCAACTCGCAAGAATTAGAAGAGACACCGCAAAAAATTGAAGTGTATCTCTAAACTTTCATCCGTCAAGAAGGGCAATTACTAGTTAACAAGCTGCCACCCTCTTTCGTCGCGATAAATTTATACTTCTACAAGTTTGTATTACGGGAAGCCATTTTAGCGTCACATTTTTACGCGGAAAGAGCCTGGAACTAGCTGCTCGCGTGAATTTGCTTGCGCGACTGCCGGTTAACTATAATCAACTATCACGAACTTCTTAAATCTCGACCCCAGAACTCTTCTCTTGACCGAGGGAGAGAAGAGCTCTGAGGAACCCTGAAACAAAGTATCTTCTCACTGGTTTTCATGAAGAACAATCAAAAGCGTCTCTAATTGGTGCATTCATGTTAGCACGAGGAGTGAGCAGGCGCTGTAAGGCTCAAATAGCCAATTTTTGGCTGTAAGAACCCTACGGCGCATGTCCTCCTTAACAGAGTTTCCCAGAGTCTTGGGTCGACCCGAGGTTCTGGTAACGAAAATGGAACTTCTTTGGCCGTTTGACCATGTGAATGACAGTTGGTGATAGTTGATGATAGTTTGGAGAGAATCAACTATCATCGACTATCATGCGCCGTTTGACCAAGGCTTAAGACTTGCTATTTTCGATTGACAATAATAATAATAATAATAATAATAATAATAATAATAATAATAATAATAATAATAATAATAATAACAATAACAATAACAATAACAATAACAATAACAATAACAATAACAATAACAATAATAATAATAATAATAATAATAATAATAATAAGATATTGATAATAAGAAGAAGATATTGAGATTCAAGAAGATTGAAATTTGCATACCATTTCTTAAGAAGAAGTGAATTTGCATACGACCACAGCATTACAAGTCCCAGGAGAAACAGGTTTAAATAGTGAAGCAATTAAGCTGGCGCAAAAAGCAGACATCATCTATGCTTCGTTGGGTAATGTCCCGGGAGACTACTCGCAGCGCTTTGTGGACACAAGAACAAAGGAAAGACCGTCTTTAAAGGATTTGGAAAATATAAACATGGTAGTATCAGACATAATGAATAACAGGAGAGTCAATGGCAAAGCGTTTCAATCAATTTGGATAGTAAGTTGCATTGTGTACTCAGTTGTGATTGCGTTTCTTTTACTTAAAGGCTGGAAGAAGGAAATTTACTATTGTTCGACGAGCAAAACTGAAGATGACATCATAAACAAATATTTGCGAGAAGCTAATCAAATGAGAAAAGAACTATCGATCGCAAAAGCTGAATTTGAATGAATAAAGGAAAACAAGAAAATTACCAAGAGAGGAAGAAAAAGTAGAAAGCCACTGGAGAAAGAATGCAAGACGATTTCAGCAGAGACCCTGATTGAATACATGGAAAGGAAAAACTCAGAAAACTCAGAAAACTCAGAAAACTCAAGGAAATGTTTTATGGAAGACGGAAACAAGAAGAGTCTCGCAAGATCAATCGGAGATTTCAGTGTGACCCAGGACAGGAATATGCAGAAATGAAGGGGGTAGGGGGGGGGGGGGGGGGGGTGAAGACCAACCTGAGTGAAGGGTTACCTACGTACAAAGAACGGCAAGGACGATAAAGAAATTGGTACGCGTGTGTTTAATTACATCGATGTGGAGAGCAGTTTTTGGAGAGAGTTATGGGAGAAGCCTGGAGAAGGCAATGAGAATGCGCACCGGTGGCTCAGTCGGTTGTGCACCGGGCTGTCACGCGGGAGGTCGTGAGTTCAACTCCGGCCGGAGCAACACTCAGGGTCTTAAAATAACTGAGGAGAAAGTGATGCCTTTGTAATTACATCTGCAAATGGTTAGACTCCCTAGTCTTCTCGGATAAGGACGATAAGCCGGAGGTCCGGTCCCACAACCCTTCAATGTTCATAATCCTCTGGGACGTAAAAGAACCCGCACACTTGTCGCAAAGAGCAGGGCATGTAGTTCCCGCTGTTGTGGTATGTCTTCTGTGGTGTATCATGGTTGGGAGGGTAAATGCTCGGAGATATTAGCTACACCAAGCTACTCTAAAAATCCGAGGGTAAATAAAGATGTATGATATGATGATATGATATGATGATGATGATGGCTCCAAGAGATAACAGCAGCAATCGCCAACAAAGTTCCTCGCCCGGATGAAAGCAGCCACTATGTGCATGAAGAAACGATCAGGAATGAGATGAGGAGAAAGAAGAATTGGAGTGCCCCCAGACCAGATAGGATTGTCAACTTTTGTTGGAAAATGACAATGACATCATTAAGGCATTCTAAACCATCACGAGAAGCATGGAGGACTTTCAACTGTGGTTTTCGGAAGGAAAATCAACACTGATTCTTGGTTTTGATCCACGAGACGAGACGGCCATTTTGGTGCACAAAACAATAGAAAATAGCCCCACACGTTTTGCATAAAATAGAGTCAAATTCCCAAAAGGCATTTTACTGCATTGTTCTGTACACCAACATGGCGGCCGTGACGTCAGATGCAAACCCTCAATACCCAAACCTGGTAACTTTACGAGTGACAATCAAAGGCCAATTACTTGCTTGAATACATTGTACAAATGGTTCACTTCCGGTCTGCTTGTCTCTATTGATAATCACTTAGAACAGTATAGCTTGATAGAGAAAGAACAAAGAGGTGCTAAGAAAGGGTGCAGTAGCACGATGGATAGTCTCCTGATAGATCGAAAGATTGCCATAGAAGGAAAAGATTATGACTCTATGTCTCACAACTCGTGGCCGCTTCTCAAGATGATGAAGGTTCACCGACTCCTTCTTTGGATATGCAATATCATCAGCAATCTGACTAACAGCTGGAATACACGCATCGTTGCTATAAAACGAGTCAAGGTCAGGAACAGTGTGATATCATATTTAACAAAGGGTTACC
>OX421452.1:8299634-8304634 GCA_949126865.1 Montipora capitata | reverse complement strand
CGATAACGATAACGATAGCGATGACTATAACGATGACGATAACGATAACGATGGCGATAACGATAATGATAGCGATAACGATAACGATAACGATAACGTTAATTATCATTATTATTAATTACGATAACAACAACAACAACAAAAACCGCTTTTTTTTATTTTAAAGAAAGATAGAATACATACACCGAATTCATAAATGGCGGCCAACCTGGGTCGAGTTAGCGGCCAAACATGATATCGAGGCGTTTTAGGATAAACACGCAGTATTTTTGAGGAGGTAAGGAGAAAACAAACGACCGACGTGCAGAAAATTACATTCCTGGTTCTTCTTTAAGTACCAGAAGGTCATCGGTATTAAAAAATGATGAGCTACGGTTTTGGCTGAAATGTTTGAACGATTTGCCTAAAGCTCAAATTGTAAAGAGGTAATATTTAAACTTTAGTAAGCTTACATCGTTCGATCCGGCTTGTCATAATTGTGTAAAATCAAGTCATCTGTTTGAAGAAATTAAAATGAGCTCTTCTTTTTCTTTCTGTTGCTATTGCTTTTTTAAGAGTCGAGGAATACATCATTCAAGGGAAAGACAGTTTTCTTATTGATCCAAATCCGAACTTGTTGTACAAAAAGCGAAAATTTGCCAAGCAGGGTGCGAGTTGTGCTGTTGTTAATACTCTGTGAATACTCTTTTGAGGTTTCTTAAACAAAACTGAGGCAAAAATTTCCGAAACCTTCAAGTGTTAGGTTCTCTCTAGTGGAGAAAATGTCGCTTTTTACGAAGGTAGAAAATAAACAACTTTATCGGGAAGAGCGGCTGGGAAGCATCATTTTGTGCCAACCAGCTGGAAGAAGGGAAAAACTATTGATGATCTAAATGTGCTGGTATTATTTACAAAGTTTGTTCCCATCTTACCTTGAATATTTTAAAATGTCAATATTTAGCTCAATCTTACTCACATCTGTCGTACTGCACTGTCTTGGGGAAGTACCTACTCCACTAAATTAAATTGTTTTTTACTACTGCTACAAAAAAGAGTATTAAGGATTATAACACAATCAGGCTGACCAGATCATAGCAGACCCTTGTTTACCTGATTACGTATACTGAACGGATTTCAAATTACTAACTTACAAATGGGTGAGCTTGTATACAAACATCAAAATAACTTGCTTCCTGATATTTATGACTCCTATTTCACAAAAATCAGAGAGGCCCATCGATATTGTACATGTTCAAGATCAAACCGAAATCTGTTTATACCTCGGCCAAGAAATAATTATTGCAAATTCAGTGTTAGATTTGCTGCAGCCGATAACTGGAATAAAATACCTTTATGTATAACAAATGCTTCCTCTCTCCAAAGAAATGAGCTTAAAGTTTATCTGCTTACATCCAAAGCCCGAGAATGGCTTCCTGTTTAGATGTAGTTGCACCGCGTCATTGTTTTGCTTTGTTTGGTTGGTTTTGTTTGCTCACTTTCTTCCTCAAACCTACTAATTAAGGTAATTCCCTTGAAATTGTTCTACTATCAAACTTTTTTGGAAACTTGGCATAATTAACATTCATGATATGAACATTAAAAAATGCAATAAAAAAATGGGGTCACCGTGATAGTTTAAGCGTCAGCGGGCTCTTAAAATGGGGTATTTTTACTGATTGGGCGTTAAAAATTCGAATCACCTTCATACAGAATTAAGTCTTGGTTACTTCAAAGACACAAAATCTTGTTTTAAAAATAAAGCTTCTTTTATTCACATAAGCAGTAGTGCTTCATTTACGCCGTTTTTGATTGCGTGGTTGTGTGTGCACTTTTTGGGACAGATCCGTGGTTAGATTGAAGTCCTCGCCTTGGCTAAAACACACCCAGTACGGAACTGTTTTCCAAAAAAAAAAAATTACGTTCTACTATCAAACTTTCGTCTTCTTCAAATATGTTGTTTATTAGACTGCTCTTAGCAAAAACCTGAAAAAAAAAATCGGCGGTCACCGTGCTCGTTTGAGAGAAAAAAAGTATTTATTTCGCTATCGGGCTTAGTTTGAGGGAAATCTATTACGTTTTGTACGCGCACGTGCTCATGAGTGCGCGCTAATGACGCGAAAATCGTGCGCAGTAGGGATGCGCAATGCAATACTAAGCAATTACATTAAGCTGAAAAATGAACAAAAACAAGAACATTAATGGAAGTGAATAAGGAATGATTCAGGTACATTGTAATACAGTGTTTTTTCAAAATGGAGTTGATATTCAATGATGCGTCGTCGGATTGTCTTGATTCACAGTAAAGTAGCCCAGCAAGGTATTGTTCTAGAAGTTCTATAGGAATATCTACATAATGCTGGGACGACTTCGGTATTCTGTAAACTTGAACAACTGTCTTTGTGATGACTTGCATTGTCATCACCACCAAGAACAACAAACATTTGATGAGCTCTTTGAGCTGAGGGGGAATGTTAAATAACGAAGATGCACGTGCTAGAATATAGAAAACTCTGTCAAGGTGTGTTACTAGATATCCAATTCCATTTTCAGTTTCATAAAAACGATCATTCAATCGATTCAAGACAAATTAAATGCTGTGGCATACGTAGCTTTTCAAATAATCCATTTTCAATCGGGAGAGAGCAAATAATGGATAAATACATCATGTATAAATGCACGAAATCAAGTAACATCGCATGTAATGTGCATCGAATTATATCCCCCGTTAGTGGGCGAGTCGAAACGATGAAACGCCACGACGCAACGATGAAACGCCGTGACGAAACGACGAAATTGAATACTTTGTCAATGAACAAGAAATCAGCTAAACGTTTTTCAGTTGGCTAAACTGGAGTTTTTAAGGAACAAATTCCTCAATAACTGCCGGGATTGAAAAAGAATTATTTACAGAAAGGTTACAAATTTATCTGGGTAAACGCAATCCAAGTCAGTTGTGGTATTTTCGTTACTTTTAATAATGGAGACTGTGGTGGCAGATTGTCAACTGAAGATATTACTGAGACATAGCATAAGGATCAGAATAATGAATTCTTGGCTTCCACTCGCGTGATTAGACGGCCATGTTGATGTACAAAATGAAAGCAACGAGATGCTTCCGTGAAGCATACACTGGGTTGCCTGTGGTACGTGTTACAGAAAATCAGAAGGCACTGAATTGTGTGGTATTGAACTACAGCATTCCAGTCTCTGAAGAATAACAAATAAAACAGAAATGAGAAACATTGGCTTCTGGGCTGACATGTTGATAATTTTCAAGTTCCCTCACAACTTCTTTTCACCACAAGTTTAAGCGTGCCCTCCTGAGCATCTGACAGCTTTGTAATACCAAAGTTCACTGAAGTTACGTCCTATCCGGCAGGGTTAGTATCAGGATGGGAGACCAAACCAATATACCCCTCATAAAACAGAATGCATCGGACGGAAAATACTATTAACGCTAACAAATGCGAACTCAGCAAGGTACAGATTTTGTTAGCTTGCTTTATGCAAAACAAGAACATCATTCTAAAAGCTTATTCTACGCAAAAAGTAGGTTCTGGAGGTAATTTTGAGAGTGGATATCAAGGTTACGCGGCAGACGGCAAATACGAACTCACGATTTAATTAACTTAACACACCAGAAAGACGCTAACCTCATTTTGACAAGAAAATGCTTTACTATTGCCATAAAAACTATCCAGTTACGCTCGCATATCATAAAACGTGATGAATTCATAAAGGCCACCTTTTCCAGCGAACAATTTTTTGAAACAAACAACATATTTGCTATTAGAGGCAAAAACCACTTCTATTTCATTACGTGCGTGAAGAGAAGAAACTCCATCGTGTCAAATATGCGCAATATTGCAACAAACTAAATTTCAGGATCAAACCGTTTACTTGAAGAACCTTTTCCTCGAATAATGAAGCACAAAATACACGACAAGCTTTCTTTCAAATAATTCTTGGGGTCACATTTCCAATTATTATTTTTTACCTGAAGACTGTGCAGAGTTGATCACAGATCCACGTAAGGTGTTCGATTCGTTCTCTGTCTTTGTTGAACCCATAAGTTATCAGACAATTTTCCATTTGGTTTCAGTGTTCTACATAACAGCACACTTGGTAAAATATTATTTTAGAAACACAGCTCACTTTGATTTCGGCTCGACGGGCGCTAGATTGTTGTCGAAGTCCATTACTCGTCGCTTTTAAGATTCGAGGTGTTTGTATTTCACCGCCTGCCTAGTTTATCCAACTGATTTTCCATTATTGAGCTCCATAAGGGTATATTTTGTTTAAGGATCCACTAAAACGCCATTCGCGTTACATGACTTTCGACGCCATTGCAGGTTAAGTTAATGATTCTACTGTGTCCACCAGAGAAATCTACGCATTTCCACTACCCTCTGGATCCTAAGAAAATATGCGTAGAAGGCTCTATGCACAGACACCACTTACCAGGGGAGTGACAGGCAAGACTTTTACCGACACGGAAAATAAAAATAAAACGGAGAAATCTACCAATTTTCCGACTGGGATTGCCATGCGGCAACCCAGTAAATATGGCTCGCGTTTTGCATGATGATAGAGCCAAATTCCAAAAAGACTTCTTCGCTATTGTTCAGTACACCAACATGCTCCATGACGTCAGGTGCGAGTCAAGGATACCATTACCAGTTCGGTGACAATGCAGAGTGGAAGATTCAAAAGTAGCACCTTCACGTACGGATACCATAATTTGCCATATATATATATTTTTTATTACCCAAGTTAGATTGAACAAGACGCTCTAGAAGCGTTTACTCGGAATATATGAGGCACAGAAATAGATGCATTTAGTTTGGAAGGTTTAGAGGATCTAAAAGCAAATTGGACTGAAGGACTGAATAGCAGATTTTGTTGTTGCATTGACAGAGGAGGACGCTTCCTAAGTTTGTTCAGGTCTAAATGTCGGTTTCGAAACGACTTGGGAAATTTTTCTGTAAGCATCGTTGTTTTCAGGGACGCTCGCATGGGTT
>OX421452.1:8292134-8294634 GCA_949126865.1 Montipora capitata | reverse complement strand
AGAAATTGACAAAGAGCCAATCAAGGCATAAACTGAGGGTTTAAGTTCAGGCCTTTGAACAATTTTAATTGTAAATAGGTGCATGATGGTGATGATGATCTTGAATTAGTGCAAGAGTCTATGCGTAAATTAGCCGTTAAGAGATCGTTGACGAACTGACAGATAGTTTTGACAACATGTGGAGAAACGTTGGCGAAAGTTGATATTAATGAGGGATTTTTTCAGGGTAGTTAGTTGTATTGTAATTTGCACTATAACCATTCTCGCAAATGTTATGGAAGGTGGTAAGACCTGGCTAGACTTTGGGCAAAGGAAATGAGATTAACACCACCTTTTCATGGATGACTTAAAGAACTACTATGACCAAAAACAATCAAATTTTCTTTTTGTGTGGATTTTAAAATTATGTTAAAATGGAACTACACGTACGATGAAAAAAAAAAAAATCACACTTCGATAGAATATGCGTTGAATGCTCAACAGGCGAAATTTTTTTTGTAATTTCAAGAGGAAGACTGTTTATTTTAGCTCCACTTTTTTCATTTAACATACCGCCATTACTTGGTGCGACTTTCAGCGATCTGGATCGTGGAGAAAGTGACCTCATTTACTCACTACATTAAAAATGAAGTGTTTGAATGCGGCTAATTAGTATGCAGCATGAGAGTTTTTGGTTTTCAGGTTGTCAAATTCGTGTCAGTTCTGCATACTAATTATGCCGCATTCACAAACTGCATTTTTAAGAAGTCATATTCTCCTCGATCCAGCTCTCCGAGTGCTTATCTGTCAGAACCACAACAGCTTATGGGGGACCGTTAAATGAAAAAATTCCCGTCAAAACAGTTTTTCTCTTGAACTGATTGCATAAAATGTTGCATTTCGATAATTCAGCTCAAGAACTTTCGAAATGTGAAGGAAAATGAGAAGTGATTTTTGATCGTAGTAGCACTTTGACTAAACAATAAGTGACCCAAGTTGTAAGCTTTTATTTACAAAGACGCTTGTTTATTTTTACTGGAATTTTCCTATTAAATGGCCCGCCATTATTAACTTTGAAAGACTCACTAGTTTAAGAACGCAATGCATGTGTACACGTCTGAATTAATATGCAACACGGGAATTTCGAGCGTTCAGACTTATAAACTAGTGTTTTGTATTTATAATAAGTTGCATTTACACGCTGAAATTTTAAGCTAGACTGCTTTACACGGCACAGCTGACACAATGTGTATTTTTTAGCGAGAAGAAAGATAGTAGTTGGGCGCCCCAGATTGGGGATTTCTATCTCTGAATACTGTTCTAGAGATTCGAACTTTTAAAGAATAGGATTTAGTGTCGAGGCGCATAGCACCAGCTGGCGCATTTATTTCCATTTCTTTTGTCCAACAGAAAAAACTTTCTGATTCCTCGAAGAGCGGCAGTGACGCGATTTTAAAGCAAGCTAAGGGAGGAAAGGCCTCGAGCGAACAAATAGAGGAATGTGCAAAAATTTTAGTTGGTACTACAGACAATGTCGTTCGTGCAATAAACACTTCTAGAGAGGTACGTTTATAGATTATGATGGCATCGGGAGAAGGGTGCCTTAAAAACATTTTAAAAGATAGTTTCAGTTAATGGAATAAATTGAACAGTTAACGATAGCAACTCGGCTTTGTTAGAAACTAAACTGACCTATTACAACAAAAGGCGATCAGCGAAACAGCCGTACGCAATGCATGTAGCTTGCACTAAGTATGCGCTGAAAACGCGTCTTTAAGACGTAATTAAGTAATTAAGTTCGCTTATGCCTCTGATTGAGTGAAACTGTAAAGCGCAATTTGAGCTCAAAAGAGCTCGAACTCATATTGTCCGTACTCAAGCACGCGAAAACAAACAAGAAATGCTAGTATCCTGGAAAGAAGAAATGGGATCATGTATTCCTTGAAGGGAAGTGTTCTACTTTCTTGGTAGCTTGCGTTAATTACGTAAGTAGTAGTAGGCGTAGCCTGCGTGGCAAGCGTTAAAAGTGGAGGAAAAGAGAGAGACGGAGAGTGCGAGAGACGAATTGGAGAGGGACTGGGGAGAGGAGGGCCAGAGCTTTCCCCAGTCCCCCATTTCGACACTCGCCTTGCCCCCAACTTTCCTTCCCTTTTAGCGCATGTAACTTAGGACCAGAATCACTTGTCTATTTCGAGGTCTTTGTCGCAAAGAGTGGTTTGGGCGGGCAAGTTAGCTAATTCAGACTAACTCCATAAGAGAGAAGTGAACCTTGCAGTTGTTTGGACAATTTAAGCAATTGTCTCTCGATGAGACGCAATGACAGTGAAGATGGGAACACATGATCCCAACAAATTGGGTCGTGTCGTACCTCATTGAAGGGGCTTCAGGATTGGCCAAAAGAACAATAGAACGAACAAAGATAACAATGGATTTAGCACAGAAAACAATAGGAAGTACGACACTTTTCAGCCTATAAAATATAGTGTTCAACAAGAGGTACGACCCTACCCAACAAATTGAC
>OX421452.1:8284634-8289634 GCA_949126865.1 Montipora capitata | reverse complement strand
TTTCGCTTTGACGTCATTTGAAATGCAGTAATGTGATTGGGCAATCGAACTGTTTACTGCCCATATTAGGAGAGTCCTTGGCGGGAATAAGGAGGTTTGTTTTAATCTTGCCAAACATTGGTCCGTGAAACAAATTGCGAACACTTTTTCAAGGTCATACGAAAGTCGCTCTATCATCAAATTTTCGACCTCGGATATTGCATTTCTAGCTTTCTGATTGGCTCATTCCATCTCGGTTATCAGCTCATATACCGTAATGACCTTATCTGGAAACTGATTGCGTCAGTCCATTTTCAAAAACTGAGACAACATCCTGTCGTTATGGGAGCAAAACAGTTCAGAATTTAATTAAAATTTAATTAAAACTATCAGTCCATTCGCACTCTTTGGATATGAGACTGGTTATAGCCAGCTCGTCGCTTCGCACCTCGTTGGCTATTTACCATCGCATATCCAAAGCGCGCTCATGGAATAATTGTTAAATAAGTTTACACTTTCGTGAATAATTGCTTAATATCGATGAAAGTACAGGCATATTCAGCCGACATCATCAAACAAAGGTTAGCACATTTTTTGATCAAAAGACCTCGTTAAATTCTTCGAATTCGATCCAAAAGACTAATGTAGGCTTTTTTTCGGAAAGTCAACAGTGAGTAAGTAGACAAGGATTCGCGGAAATCAACTACGCTATGAACTTTATTTCAAAGTGTCACTGCTTATGTAACTAACTGGGAACACCTAAGGTGCAGATGGAATAAGCAATCGTGGTATGTAGGTTGAGTTTGTTGGTTCTCTTCTCTGCTCCGAGAGGTTTTTCTCCGGGTACTCTGGGTTTCCCCTCTCCACAAAAACCACTATTTGATTTAATTTGAATTAATTTCGTTAGTGTCCCCAATTAGTGCTCCGTTGTTATTATTATTATTATTATTATTATTATTATTATTATTATTATTATTATTATTATTATTATTATTATTATTATTATTTTTATTATTATCCTTTCAGAGCATGGTATCTAACACAAGCCTTTTTGCCAGCCAAGATCAAGAAAAGGGACATTCTGTGAAGAGTCTTGCAGTAAGTTTATCCTTCTTCTCCGACGCGAATCATTCAGAGTTGAACATCAAAAACCTTACGTCGGAAATCAGCATTATTATTCCCCGAAATGACAAAGAGCGCCGCAATACGGAGGGTGTAATCAGTTCAAAGACGTACCAGGTACACTCCTTTACAATAGAGCAGAATGCATCTACTGTGCACATTCGAGCAGAATGGGAGGTGAGCGTCGATTTAGAGCTGTACGTAAGAAAAGGAGGCGAACCGAAGCCGCTCGAGGGAGTTTATGACTTTAATTACACGCTTCGACTTGGATCTCGCCAAGGTGTGAACTCATCTAATTCTTCGGACCCGTCAGGGTGCGAACTCTTTCTGTCCAATGATGCGCTAAATTGGACAGCAGCCGGAACGTACTACGTGTTGCTACGATATGTGCGAAACGACTCGCTATCAGAGGAGGAAAAAGCTAAAATACCTTCCGACGACACCATACCCTATAACTTTTCATTCTATACCTCAATGTGTTTGTACTACGACGTTGACAGGGAGGTCTGGTCCACAGAGGGAACTAAGGTGAGAGAAAATAATTAACAATAGTGAAAACGAACGTGTTTGTGCGTTAGACAGCCCTGAAATGTGGCAAGATCATTAGCTAACATGGCTGATCGTGTGACAAGTTCGTTCTGTTTCACCAATAGAAAGGTTCTATATCTGTGCAAGAGTGGAAGAACCAGAGGACCGCAAAGCCATAGGACAATGAATCACACAGGACTCCCTACTAAGGGAGGGGGGGGGGGGCGATATCGGCTGGTAGATTTGGATCGGGGGGATGGCAATCCTCTGTTTACACCGGGTTCGAAATCATGACCCTTTCATTCAACAAGAATTTCCGTTTGAAATTTCGAAAATTCCATGTTCCCAATGGAACAGAACTTTCCGATTGCCCAGACACGACGCAAGCCAACGCGCGTTCATGTAAATTTCGCGCCAATCAGAGAGATTCGAATGATATTGACGTGTGCTCGAGACAAAGGGAACACTAATTCGTTCACACGGGGAACGATAGTTCGCTCCGATCTGTCATACCAGTTAAAGTGCAACTCTGTGCCCTAGCCCCGTCAAAGTGAACTGGTCCCCGACACAATCAGAAGACTACGACCAGTAGCATACAACTTCGAAATATATTTGTGTCACGCAGATCAACTTCCACATCAGCTATTTAACTGCCTTTTTTATCGACTTACATAACAAATAAAGTATGTATGTAGGTTATATATATGTATTTTACACGCCGCGATATTTTAAGATTGACTTTCCCGCGAAACCAGACCTTTCCAACCAACCATAATTGGATAAAACCCTTGGGATTTAGATTGGTCACGTGTGCGGCAAGCGTGCGACCCGATATTTGTCTGCAAATATCTTGGTCTGTTGGTCCATGCTTATTAAGTATCGGAATTGCATGTTTATTGTTATGGGTCGCTGACCCAATAGAATTGCGTCCTAAATGAATACAAGCGCGAAGCGCGCAGGTCATAGATCAACAGGAAGAAACGAGGATCCGTAACTTACTTTACGGACCGACAAAACGAGATTGGTAAGGTATTAAGTATATCTCTAAGGTATTAAGGCGCGCAGGAAAGGAAACTAGTTAAAGTAAGGAGGAACGTTTAACTGCCTCAAATGATTGGCCTGCGTAAAAAACTGAAAAACGAATAGATCTTATTGGCTTTTTGAAATAGCTGCTTGGAAGATTTAAACAATTTCACAAGTTCATTTTCACACAAACAAAATGAAAAATTGCTAGAAAGTTTTGCATAAAAATTTCCAATTTAGGGGGCGAAACAGCGGGCGGTACTGTAGAACACGGCCCGCTAAGTTAGCCAATCGTAACACGCGCCTTATCTGAGAGATATATTAAACCATCTTTAACCGTTTCGGTGTTTTTTCTCTCGTGGCAGGTGGGTAATAAAACAAACCGGACCGTGATAGAATGCTTAACCAACCACTTGACAACATTCGGGAGCAATTTTTTTGTCCCACCGAAAAAGATCAACTTCAAGGATTTGAGCTTTGACAAACTACTAAAAAGTCCGCTTGCGCTTATCACGGCCTGCGTGATTCTTGGTGTCTACATCATCTGCTTGATTCCCGCTCGAAGAGCTGACAGAAATGATGCTTTAAAGGTAATGTTTCCATTTAAGGGTTAAAGGTTGTTTACGTCTCGCACACGTTCATAGCAACGACATACAGCACTACTCTCAAACAAGAGAAAATAGAAAGGGAAGAGAGGGCATTCCCCATACATTGGGTAATCTTTTAGATCGACTCCCACGCTGTACATATCCGAAGGGGATTAGGCAACAGCCAATCGTATGGCAGGAATGTGTTCTCTTAGCGTAGGCCATCCACACAGAACACATGAGTGGTTGTTGCCTAATCCCCTTGGGATACAGCTGTTTGAAGAAAGGTTGTCCAAGAGAAGCGTAAAAGCGTTCGCGACAATGCCGAAAGGTAGTATGGGACAGTATTCAATATGTAGTGAAAGCCCAGAATCGAAGATGCCACGATCGTGCAGTGACGACCTACTATAGCGACGATAAGCGTTAATGAAGTGGCAGTACGCAGAGACTTGTGTTCAAGGTCTCTTCCGCCATCACGCTACCAAGACACGTCCAAAAACAAAAGGGTTCATTAGCAAAAACGATGATTCTGCACGTGCGCCACGATTTTTGGTACATTTCTCAAACTTTTTCTGCGAAACATCACATAAAGTAAGGAAGGTTAAAGTCGTCAGAATCTTGCTTTCTCTCCGAATTCTAACCCTTTGTTACTAATTCATGGCCTGGATCATTTGACTGAATTTTGAAACTCTCTATCACAATGTCAGTAACAAAAGATGAGCACGTATTTCGATAGCATTACCGTCATGTTTTGGTTGACTCAAACTGACAGTTTACCATAATGCCTTTCGGCATTGTCGCGTAGGCTTTTATGCTTCTTTTGGACAACCCCTTTCGAAACAGCTGTATGTACAGCGTGGGAGTCGATCTAGCAATAACTGGAGACATATTACCTATGGCAAAGGGTGTTATGGGAGATGACTTCTCTTCCCCATTTATTTTCTCTTGTCTCAAATGATTCGCGGTCCGTAGAGATGCATCAGCGTATTAATTGTGGTGCTTGCTCTGTTTTATAAAGCTAACCATGCTGTGCTGATTTCACTGGGGACTTTAAAGCACCGGCTGCACGTTCGAACATTGTTATAAAACATTTGTTGGATCAACAATGTTTGAACGTGTCAGGAGCATGCATGTTTGATAACCCCGCCGACCAGCTCTTGACCTTGAAGAGTTTAACTGTCGTTTATTTGGATGTAACGTAGCTCGTGCATTTTCTCGCGCGTGCAGCTTAATAAACCAATTCGGCTAACTCAATGTTGTACCCAATTCGAGTCTTTTGGGAATAAAACGTTTTGTTCCAAGTATTTCCATAACATTTAAATGTGAATGGTTCATTGTCATGCAAATTCAACACACAAAGAATCTTAACCCCGAGAGATTTGAATTGGGTACAACATTGAGTTAGCCGAATTGGTCTATTAATTTGATCTTATTTTTATCCATATTTGGGCATAAAATAGACCACTTTCGACATATTAAAATTCAGTACTAAACAAAAGACATCATCTCGAGGCTCTAAGGAATAATTTCATACAAATCCTTATATTTTTTTTCCCCAGAGCCTCGAGGTGATTTCTTTTGTTTTGGACTGAATTTTAATATATAGAAATTGGTCTATTGGTGGGTGTCCTTAAATCCTCAGCTTTGTCCCAATGAAGAGAGTTGCAAGTTACACGCTCCCTCTGTCAGTGCTCCGTTTTACGGGTATTTAAAGCTATAGCTACACGGATCAGAGGAAAGTCGAAACAGACGTTTAAGTCA
>OX421452.1:8272134-8279634 GCA_949126865.1 Montipora capitata | reverse complement strand
TTTGTTGTGATCCCGAGATAACTGGTACAACAATTAGGTCAAATGGGAAGGGAGACTTGAGCACCACCGGTCGGACAGGTGAAAATAAACGATCTCAAACATTCCAGAAGGGGCAAACTGAAACGGGCGATACAAGAGTATGTGAGAGTTGAAAACTGCGACATAAGAAGTAAGTAAGTAAGTAAGTAAGTAAGTAAGTAAGTAAGTAAGTAAGTAAGTAAGTAAGTAAGTAAGTAAGTAAGTAAGTAAGTAAGTAAGTAAGTAAGTAAGTAAGTAAGTAAGTAAGTAAGTAAGTAAGTAAGTAAGTAAGTAAGTAAGTAAGTAAGTAAGTAAGTAGGTAAGTAAGTAAGTAAGTAAGTAAGTAAGTTTGTCGAATACGTGTTGTTCATAGTTTCACTTCGTGGAAACTACGTTCATTCTGGAATAAATCTTCTTGTTGTTGTTCCGACAACCCTGCGTTCAGTTTAGTTTGTAAACTACCTTTCCTCAAAACATTCGAACTCGTAACAAATAATTGTTTTATTAAAAACGCCCCCAAAATATAGAAAACTAGATTACAATAAAAATAAAAAGGCCCAGAAAATCACGCATATGCTTGCCGTGTTTGTAGATCATGGTATAATGGCTCATAACCCATGATGGCTTAGCCAATCAGAACTCTCGAATTGCATTATCCAATGATCCAGTTTTTAATAATATCAAATAGCCTTGACTCGTGGAAGCCGTTTTATAGCGGCATGTACAAAACACAGGTCACAAGTCACAGGTCATTGTTACCAATAGAGAAAGAATCGTAAGCATTCATTAAAGCTGTCCTTAGGCCTAATTAGGTCTAAACAAAAGTTTAAAGGCCTTAGGTTAGCATTGGTAAACGGTTAGGGTTGTTCCTGTATTGGTAAAACAATGACCTGTGACTTGTGTCTTTTGTTTTGCACCTGCTCGTGTTATAGCTGAGTTGTATAAAAACACGGATATTTTTTTCATTTTCAAGGTGCACGAAATACACCACTACTGGAAATGGCTGAACGAGACGTTCATACCTTCTTTGATGCCTCAATTGTACTACGACAACTTGACAGCCTATGACAAAGGATTCGTTGCCGACGTTCCTACTGCCTGGGTCTTGAGTGTGGCTCGTCTGAGGCAACTTAGGATCAAGAAAGGTACCGTTTTGTTTTGGTTTCGAAAAGTTTATTCGTTTGAAGAGGACAGACATTTAGCTTAGTCCGTTTCCAAATATACTGCAAAATCCCTGTCGAGTCGATTTGTCTAGTTAATTCCTTCAATCTTTTGTTTTCCAATTCGTCCATCGTGTTGTTACGAAAGGGAATGGCCACACGCACTCTGCGCGTGTTTGATCTTGTTCTTTTAATTTGCCGCTGCTGGCCTCACTGGCGCATAACCTTCTTAGACTTATTCTTATGTTTGCGTCGCCAGAGAAGACTTAACTTTTCGGCCACGTTGATTATCCAAATTAACCTCCAGGAGCGTTTAGCTTGTTTTGTTTCGCTGGAAAAACATGGCCGCTAGTCACGTGGGTGCAAACCAAGAATAACGTCACCGAAAGTCCTATTGACTTCCGCGACATCTCACTTCGAAACAAATTCAAACTGCTTTTTCGTAATACGTCCCCCAGGGATCATTGTCCCCGTCCTCCACAAGACTTCCCTGTCATCCTCAATAAGGATTTGTCATAGCGTTGTTTCATAACTTGGGACTGACAAGTGTTCCATCCAAAATCTGTTAAAAAGCTCTTCACTAAAAGGCAGCAGAAGCTTTTTCTTGGTTTTAGTTGCTTGTACAGTTCCCTCAATACGTTACACTTTATAATCTTCCAGACGGTGGTTTTGCCTCTACATTGTCTATTGTCTTTCGGAGAACTAGAGAAATACTGAGGAGGTGTTTTGAGAAGGCGTCATTTTCTTTGGTTTGCCCTTTAGCCCCCTTGGGTACCTCCCATTGACTAGTAAAATCTAGTACTGTTACTCCTAGGGGAGCGTCAAAGGGGACATAGCCTTTGAGGGTTTACCAGTAATATTTGTCTCTTCTGGCTGAATTATTTCCCTTTTTTTTTTTTTTTCAAAAAGAGCAATTCCATTCTTTTTTTGGAAAATCGGGACGACTTTGTTAGGTCGAAACTAAAACATTCGGGCCTGGTGATCGGAAGTATTCATTTTGATTCTCTAAACTGTCGCTTGATCTCGATCAAACTGTCTCTTGTTTTGACAGATACCTGCACTTACAAGCGCCTGTTCCTATATTTCATCAAAGAATGCAACGATTTCTACAGTATCGCGGAACAGGACCAGAATTCTTTCTTACCTGGATGGAAGCCTAAACGGCAAGAACCGCACGATAATGCCTCCTCTACCCCCACCCCCCCAACCACAGTCGAACCAACTGAGAAAGGCCCTTGGGATTTTCAAACGGCGGAGGAACTAAAGACTTATCCGTACTGGGGTTACAAGGCGACCTACAGCGCAGGAGGTAACTTCGTAGATTTGGTAGCCTTATCTTAATTTGAGTTTCTTGAAATGTAGACCTTTTTGTTGGGCTATAATTTCCGAGACTACAAAGAGTTTTTAGACGGTTCACGTTTATCGCGTAGGAGAAAGAGTATGGTAATGGTAAAGGATTTATATACCGTACATGTCACAATTCTTTCTCTGGGGTGACAACGGACGTCAGCATTTAAAGGCACCTCTGGCAGCCGCTATCAGTGCATATTTAATCTCACCCACCCACCCACCCAACCCACGCAAGCATGTGATTGGAGGACAGACCACAACACCAGGGGTCTCCCCTCATACTCTTCATGAATAGTGTGTGGGTTTTTTTGACGTCCACAGTGTTGCCGGTTGATTAAAGGAAAGGTTGAGAGACCGTGACGGGGCCTACAGGTTATAGTCCTTATACGGGAAGACTTGAAAATTTGCTGAAGAAATTACAAAGGCGTCACTTTTGGTCCGACCGGCGTTTGAACCCACGACCTCCAGCACGAATGCCCGATGCTCTGCTAACTGAGCCACCGATCGTTTTCTGACGTTTGCATGTTCGATTTTGTTGCAGGTTACGTGCAGGTGTTACCCAACGACTTGAGCGAGTCCCTCAAATTAGTTCGAGAGCTTAAAGAAAACAACTGGTTGGATCGTTACACACGAGCCATCTTCTCTGAATTTGCTGTTTACAACGCAAACATTAACCTGTTTTGTGTGGTGACACTTTTGTTTGAACAACTTCCAACCGGAAGTCTCACTGCATTCCCAAGCTTTCTCACGCTCCGTCTGTTCCGGTACGTAGGTGGGGAGATGTACTTCGTGTTAACCTGTGAAATCGTGTATCTCCTGTTCTGTGCCTTCTTTGTGTTCAAAGAGATCAGAATGTCCATCAAGAAAGGAAGGGAGCATTTGAGGGATCCATGGAGTATCCTTGAAATTGTACTTACACTTCTGTCGTTATCTGCGGTGGGTTTGTACTTTACGCGAATGAAGTTCACCGGAGATGCCCTGCAGTTTATGCGAGAGGACAGGACAGGGTTCGTCAGCTTCCACTACACGGCTTTCTTGGACGAGTGGTTGAAATGCATCATTGGAGTCATCGTCTTTCTCTCATTTCTAAAGATGTTTCGACTTCTGCGCTTTAACCGTCGAATGTCCATGCTACAGCAGGTCCTCAAACGTTGCATTGGCCAGTTGGTATCTTTCATGTTCATGTTCTCGGTGGCGTTTCTGGCGTTTGCACTCCTTGCAAGCCTAGTTTTTGGTCAGTACATGGCAGGGTTTGGAACATTTTGGCGAAGCTGCGCATCGCTGATGGACACTCTTCTGGGCAAGTTTACTTTGCAAGAAATGAAGCACGCCAATCGCATCATTGCACAAATCTTCTTCTACACTTACACGGTATCAATGGTGTTTATTCTCCTCAACATGTTCATATCCATAATCAACGATGCCTTTACGGAAGTTCGCAGCGACGTGGAAAAACAATCGAATGAGTACGAGATAGTGGACTTCATGATTCACCGTCTCAAAGAAACCATAGGCAAGTCAATGGGCCATGCCATACTTCCAATTTACAAAGAGCCTAAGAGTGACCTGGAGGTCAAATTTGATAAAATCGTTGACAACGCCGACAATGCCATCCATTTTATGAGGAACATCGCTTTCGAGGACATGCGAAAGACAAGGTGGTTTCAAACGGAAAGTTGTACGGACAAGAAGAAAAACCTGATACGGCTACTTATGGAGGTGGACTGGGATTTTTACGAGTCCGAACTTTGTGACTCCATTCCTGTGTTCGAGCGTTTTTTGAGTCAGTATACCGAGGAAGAGCTTGAGGAAATATTGAAGCACTATCAACAGAAGCGAATGGTGGAGGATTTAGTTTTTGAAGAAGTGAATGGCCGAGAAAATTCCTCTGACGAAAGCGACAGTGATAGCGAGAACATTGACGAGAGCGATACCGAAGACAACAAATCGCGTAAGGACGAGAGCGGTTCGGAAAACGAGGCTGGTGCCGAAGATGGGAGTGCAGTGAGCGTGAAGAGCCCAGCTTTTCTGATCGCTGAGCTCGAAATCACAACTGAAGAACGAAAAGAGAACGCGGATACTACCATTCAAAGAGACGGCATCATGAGTCCAAGAGAAACGGTGGTTGAAGAAGCTGCGCCAGAAGCTGAGCTTTTGAAAATCCTCGACGACGTACGACGGGATCAAGAAAGTCGTTGTGCCACCGATGCTGAGTTGGACAGTATTCTGTCTGGGCACGCGCCAGTTTGTGATGCCGAATCGCGTACGTATAATAGCGATATGGAGATCGAAGTTGGAAAGAAAAAGAAGAGGAAAGCAGAGAAAAGTCACGAAGGAGAAGCTCCAGAAGAGAATCCGCCAACAGAAGCTTGGATCCCCATGGATGACAAAAAGGGTAACGAGGTTTCTGAGGAGGGCTCTGATATAAAGATCAAAAAGAAAAGGCAGCAAGTGGAACTGATAAAGAGAAATGATGTGGCCGAAGAAGGAAGGGATAAAGGCAGCAGCGAAGAGAATGTGAAGACCAAAAAGAAAGAGAAAAGAAAAGGAAACGTTTTGTCTGGAGATGAAAAAGGAAACAAGAAAGACATCTCTTCAGAAATAAACGGCGACAAGGAAGAAGCAATCCTTGGTGAGGTAAAAGTGAAGAAAAAGAAGAAGGTAAGAGAAGGAGAGATTGAAAAAAATGAATCAGCTGTTGGTGGTGGCGGAAAGAAAAAGAAAGGAATGGTGTCTGCCGAAACTGGCGAAGAAATAGGAGATCGAAACGAAGAACAGAAGAAAAAGAAAAAGACGCTGAAAGGAAATGACGGTGAGGATCCAGAAGCTGCCGAGGGGAAAGCAGTTGATGAGACTAAGGAAAAGCGAAAAAAGAAAAAGAAAAAGAAAGCGGCAGCGGGAGAAGAAAACGTCGCCTTTGAGAAAGATATGGCATTGAACCAAGATGAAGAAACACTCGAAAAAGAGCTCGGTAGTCTGGACGAGCTGTTCGCAGAGATGCTGGAACTTGGAGATGTGGATCATGTGAAGACCAAAAAAGGCAAAAAGCGCAAGACGAAGATGAAATTAGCTCAGGAAGACGATGATGAACAGATTTTGGTGAAGTCGGGTGAAACGGAAGAAAGCGTGGGAAAGGAGACTCCAAAACAGATCTATTTGACGAGCGAGGAGAGCGAATGCTAATCAGGAACATTGCAGTTGAGAGTTGTAAACCGAGATATACTTATCAAGGTAGTTAGTAAACGTAAAGATATAGCATACTTTTTAGACATTTATTATATTGTATTTTAAACGATTTTTCAGTGTTCGCTTTAATTCCATGGCCTTGAGCGTTTTCCCCAGTTCTTCTGAGCGTTAATACGAAAACTCGGGCTTGGTTCGGAAGGGGAAAGGAGCTTGCGGAAGTGTTACTGCGCAGGATCAAGAGTAAGCGACAAAAACGGCTACGGCAACGACAACATCACAAAACAATATCATTGGTCAAAAGAGGAAAAAGAATCGTGCTGCATGTACTGTGCAGCACGGATTTTAGCAAGTATGTTTGTGATCCTCTGCATAACGACGACGTGAAATCACCAAATTTTGACGACAACGTAAGCATCCTGACAGAGAATCTTTTATTTTCTGTTTTCACTCTGAAACCGCTCGTACCAATTTATTTTTGGAATACTTCGCCCATATTGTAGGATGTGAACGAGACTGAATAATCGCGAAAGACTTATGAGAGAGAGCCAAGTGATATTTTGAGGTGACGTTTTCGTCGACCGTCGCCGTCGTAGATCTTAAAGTCCCTATTATCCTTGGTGGCCTGAAAGGAAAAATACTCGTCCTGCACGTGCGACACACCGGTTTCATTGCATTACGTTGCCTTACTCCTCTAAACAACTATGTCAAATCACCAAATTTTAGATTTTGACGACAACACGATCATACAACAATGACCCGTTCATTTCTACCTTTACATTAAAACTGTTCGCACCTATCCAGTAACAAGATAGTTTGCCCGTATTGTAGAACGTGAAGTCGAAATACTAGCCTTGCCGTTGTCATTGCTTAACGGACTGAGAATAGAAAGGGTAAATAAGTTGTGGCCATCGGCCTGAAAAGCCAAAGTCAGTATTTTGCTAAACTCAGTGCGACTGGAAATTTGTAGCCTCACGCAGGAAATCAGCCAGTCCGCTATCACAGGCCTTTCTACCAATTTTAAGTCCACTTTCAACAAGTATGTCTACGGACATTGAAAATCGTAACTTGATTTCGTAAATTAGCTAATCAAATCATAGAAAATCGTCGTAAAAAGTGTTAAAGATGACAGCTAAAGTCATCACGAATATGGTAATGGTTATTTCTTCGCGTTTGTAGCATTACAAATTTAGTTTACTGACAGCTATTTTCGTAAAAGAACAGCCATCACTTAGCGAAAAAAAATTGCGACATGTAATCCGTAGGTGCTTTCCCTAACTACATACGTTCAATAAAGTAGATGGAGATTCATTCTGAAGAGTTCGAACCCAAACGGTTCCTTGCGTTATGTCTTCGTCGGATGTTATACTACTTATCTCCTTTTGTATCAAGGCAAAAGAGAATAATAAAACTAAGAAAGCATTTCTCGAGTATTTTGTTGAGTTTTACATGTGGTACTATCTTCGAATGATGGACCGGTTAAACACATATGCGCGGCGGAATAGTTGCACGTATTTGCATTCCGAGATTCATTGTAGTTTTGGTATATGCCTTTTTCTATCCCGACGAATGTGTTTTCTGAAACACCCAATCGGCGTAGATCAAGCAATAAAGAATGCTGGCATCGATAACAACCGAGTATGACTTCGAGTAGGAGTTCTGGGATTTTGATTACTGCGCATCCGTACTGCGCAGCCCGGCAAGTTGATCTGCGACGGCTTTACGTCGAAAAGTCGTAGCGGAAAGCACGAGTTTGTCACAATGAAAATCGCGTTTGCTTTTCGCCGTT
>OX421452.1:8264634-8267134 GCA_949126865.1 Montipora capitata | reverse complement strand
GTTTTTGAGAAGAGGGGAAAACCGGAGAACTCGGAGAAAAATCTCTCGGAGCAGAGTATTGAAAGAACCAACAACAAACTTAACCCTGTTAACCAACATATGGCCACGAGTCCGGAATCGAACACGGGCTTAGGTTAGGGTTAGGGTTAGGGGAGCAGGGAACGCGTAGTGGTGAGAGCAGTCGCCTGCCACCAATGTGGCCGAGGTTCGATTCCCGGACCCGACGCCACAAGTGGGTTGAGTTTGTGTTGGTTCTCTTGTCTGCTTCGAGGGTTTTTCTCCGGGTTCTCCGGTTTTCTCCCCTCTCCAAAAACCAACATACAGCTGATTCCAGCTGGCTGTGAGCTGTGCTCCAGGGTCACACATGGACCGTATAGCGGATGCCAGAGGCGCCATTGTAAGCTTTCGGTTCGACCTTGTTGAGCTGCGTCGTTGCTGTACTTGTGACGGCGACTAGCCGCGAGAAAAGAGAAAAGAAGAAAAAAGAGAGAAAAAAAAAAAGAGGATCACATTGGTGGGAGGCGAGTGCTATCAACACTACATCATCTGTGCTCCCCATCACTTGTAACTAGAAATAAAGGCGACTAACAACACAATGTGTCCCAATGACTCTACTACTCAAGTACTCTTGACGCTCTCCAAGAATATCGCAATTCTGTCACGACGCGGGCATACTTAAGAAAAATCCGCCTGCTAGACCTAGGACCTTTCATATCCAATGATGGTACTCCTATTAAGCAGGTTTTCCATACTAAATCATTGGGGGTACTAATTGACCAAAACCTGTCTTGGGGTGAACACATACATAAATTAACCAAAAATTGCATCCGTCATCGGGGCCCTAAAACGCATACGACCTTTTGTCCCAGCCTCGACATTGCTGTCTATTTTAAGCCCGTTGGTTCAGGCACATTTCGACTACTGCTCTGTCGTGTAGGACAATTGCAAAAAAAACCCTCGTAGACAAGCTCCAAAAACTACAAAATCGTGCTGCGAGCGTTTTGACCATTTCTAGCTATGGCACTGATGCCGACGTACTTCTTCAAAAACTGGGCTGGAAGAAACTCGAAAACGTAAGCGTCAAAAAGCTGTCATGGTCCACAAATCACTTCATGGTTTAGCCCCTGAATATCTTTGTAATATGTTTGTGGACCGTGGCAGCTTGAATACCTATCCCTTGAGAGACTCTGAGTGCAAACTGGTTGTTCCAAGGTCGCCCACTAATTATTTGAAAAGCAGTTTTGGTTAGTGGCGCTGTGTTATGGAATAGCCTGCCTGTCGAATTGCGGCAAGCAAGTAATCTGAGTGCATTTCGTTCAGGCTGGAGCGGCTTCTTTTAGCTATAATAAGTATTTTAAATTCTACTTTTTTACCTTTTAAATTATAGATTGTGACTTGTAGATTAGAATTATGATATATGTACTTAGATTATGCTAGAGTGTAGATTGGTAGATAATGTATATATTTTATAATGTTTTACAAATCCTGAGGAGTTCTGTATAAATAAAGATTGACTTGACTTGACTTGACTTGATTACAAGTTCGGATGTAAGTTTAAAATTACCGCAGGTGACCCACGTATACTAACCTGCTGCAACAAATAAGCAAACCAAACAAGGAATTGCATGGATTTGCATGTTATATTAGTATATGCAATTGCATGGAGGACCCAAGGGCACATTGCGTTTACATGTTTATCACATTAAGGGCAAAATTATTGAGGAAAGCCCGTTCAATGCCGCGACACTTAAATGACAATCAACTTTACTGACCAATCAGTTGAAACACTGCAAACACGCTTTCATTTACTTTATTACGGTTCAATTCAATAAATCGTTGCAATCAACAGAAATAGCGCTCAAAATGTAGTGGCATTGACAATAATTATACAAAATCGACAAAGGATGGTTTTTTTTAAATCAAATTGGAGTGCTTACCAGAAAGGTGGAGGGACTCCCTGTAACGAGAAGGAAAACAAGAAGGGATGTGTTGAATCAATAAGATGCAAAGAAAGAATATATCCAAATTTGGGGAGCTAAGATGGCGCAGTGGTGAGAGCACTTGCCTCACACCAATTTGCCGGGTTTATATCCAAGACACCGCGTCATATGCCGGTTGAGTTGGTTGGTGCTCTACGCTGCTCCAAGAGGTTTTTTTCCAAGTATTCCAGTTTTCCTCCCTCCTCAAAAACCAAATAAATGTCTGACTTCAGTTGATCTGAGTTAACTTAATAACTGTGAATAGTAGGCAAAAAGCCACCTGGTGGATGTACGATTATTATTATTATTATTATCTGTTGTATTGAATAGCTTTCCAGTTTACAATTTGTTTTGAAACTTGCTGCGGACAATGTCTAGGCAACAGTTCCTTTACTAAAAAAAGAAAAAAAAAATGTGTGTTTCATTGTCTTAAACTGGAGAATTTTTTGGTGATTTCACAGTTCTGTGATATGATCCACTTCTGACAGTTGGTTAGCACTTTAGTAACATCTTTCTTGTGG
>OX421452.1:8254634-8257134 GCA_949126865.1 Montipora capitata | reverse complement strand
CTTTCCAAAAAAATAATAGTTTTATTCCGAACAACTCATAACAAAGGTAAACATGCTCCAATGTACACAGTCAATAAAGTTGAGAATTGAATAATAGATAAAGCTCCGCTAACTGCCCTATGCTATTCTATAATTTTCAGTTCGAATTGTTGACAAAATTATTTCCTCTTTGAATATTTCTACACAAAATAATGAAAGTTCATTGAATTTGGCGCCTGCCAACCACCGAGAGAAAAAGAAAAAACGATTCTTGATGAAGGCTTGAAAAGGCAGCTGTTGTATCGAGGAAAATACCGTTAAATATTGATGACTTTTAAACAAATGAATTGATTCAAACTGACATGTAGGAAAAATTCTCCTGCCTAATAAAAACACGAAGGAAGAAAGAACGTTTAAGGTTAAGTCTGCGAACTTTGCTATCAACTGTTTCTATCGTGTTAACTTCTCAAAATTTTAAAAGCAAAAAATGACCTTTTGAAGAAAGAAAATGTGTCTTGTATCTTGGGCAGTTTGTTTTACGTTATCTTTGCTAACGGTGAGTTTGCAACTGAGTTTGTTGGATCATTGCATCTGTGAGTTTGCAGCATTTCAATTTACCTTAAAATGAACTTGGTTTCCTAACGGTGCTTTAATTCTTGATACCTTAATTTTGCAGTTTACAAAATCGTCGTTTGCTTGCAAGTATTCTGTGGAGCACGATTCGGGTAAGTTTCCATTCAGTGTACTCCGGCGTTTCAGCCGATAAAGGAAACAACGATGTTTGTTTAGAAGTTGTAGGGCTAGTTGTCGCTTACAACGTCCTCTTGCGGTTTGTGACTCCATTCCGAAGGATGCCTGTACCATAGCCCTGTAACACCCCAAACACACAATCAACGGAACTTTACGTAACAGCACTTGAAGCGTGAAGAAAATTAAATGAAACATAAGCATGCAATTTAACTTAAGATATCACTAGTGTTAAAACGTTGAAACGAATTCCTGTTTTCGGGAACGAAATAAAATCTGATTATCTTCCTTCTAAAATGACAGCTGTGGAAGACCCAAATGAATTAAATGGTAAAAGCCTGTAGGGCTGTGTAGGTTATATACTCTATCAGAATTCAGATCGAGAAAGTGTCTGTCTAACAATATTCGCCCTCGTGGCGCTGTAACCCATGTATTGTGCCAGGATTCTAAACTGATTACTAGGTTTTTGGCCGAGCAAAAGTGTTCGTCTGCCTTGATTAATAGTTTGCTCAGTATTATACCGTTTTATATATAACTACAGGCTGCTGGCAGTTTATCTCATCGATCAAAAAACGGTAACATTTAATTTGGAAACTGGAGGCGTTATAAAAGTATTGTGTGCCATCTTTCTATAGGATTTTAAAGGTTTAAACTATCAAGTGAGTTGAAAGAACATTTAATACGAGAAGAAGGCACATAATTATAAACTCAACGAATGAATGGGGTTAGTTTCTGGTACTGTGTCGAAGGGAGAGTAAAACAGGAAAATTGGGTTTCAAACCAACTCGTTTGATAAAGTTTGTCAGGTCCTATTGCCACCGCGAAAAGATAAATAGGGACCTTAACATCTAAGACGTCGACGAAGGTTTTCATTGTTAGTTTGGAGTACTTGCTGCAAAGAATCATAACCAACTGAAAACCCTCTATGAAGGCAAAAAAGTTTAATTTTCCCTCTTTTGTTTTAATTTTATAGATGTAATTTATACGAGAACTCTTTACATATGTTCTTAAAAGGCTTTATGAAAATATGTATAATTATATAAAAAATAATAAACATTTTTCCTTCTTGATCCGGACGCAGTACATGTTTCAAATGATTTTAGTTCAGTAGGTTTATCAAACTCTGGCAGGCCGAAATCTTCGCTTTTTGACGAATCACATCACAATATATTGACGCCAAGATTTTGTAATCATCGTTAGCTACTTTGACTTCCCATGAGTTGATAGCATTATTTTTAATCCGTAAAAGGTATTCATAAAACTGCTTAGAGATACGAGTTTGATATTCGTTTTGAATTTGGTAAAAATCATAAATATATTTTCGTATTAACCATATCGGAGCTAAAATTGCTTATAAACCTGAATTAGCTCAGATAGATATTAGAAAAAAAAAATGATATGACTCAACCGACTATATTATTTTAATGTTAATTTTTCATTTTTTTTTGGGGGGGGGGGGGTGGGGGGGGGGAGAGGGGAGTACTAATTGGGATAACAGGACGACAAAGTGCTGAGTAAAATTCCGAACTCATCAGCAACTTACTGACCTTGAGTCTCGAAAGAAAACTGAGGAAAAATGGAGGCTTAACATGACATTACGTTTTCTGAAGAAATGAATTTTAATCCAATTCCATCAATCGACAGACCGTTTCCAAGTCGATGTCACTAACAACAGCGAAGAGATACTGAAAACGTTTTCGAAATTAGGGTCTTCAGTGTTTGCACCTGTGATTCAAAATACATACTAGGCATAATTCATGTAAATTAAGCGACA
>OX421452.1:8247134-8249634 GCA_949126865.1 Montipora capitata | reverse complement strand
ATGGGTCGGTCGGACTATGTTAAATGGAGAAAAAGTGGGAGGGCTTTATGCCTTTTTACACCTACCAATCATGTTAATTTCTTTACATTTTGCAATGATGACATGAAGTCACACAAACGTCATGGTATTTTCGTTGTTTATCTTTCTTTCTTTTCTTAAACGAAGTTTCTTCATACTTCGTCATACTATGGTTTCCTTAACAATTTGAAAAACATTTTGAAGCTCTATAACAGAATCCCGCGTTCAACTTTTACTTTGCGCAAATGACTAAAAATCCTAAATAGGCGATGTTTTAGTATTCAGTTAAAGGCTTGTTCATGGTCAGGTTAAAGGATTCAATTAACATACAAATACGTTTCAAAAGCAGTCGATCTGTTTTAACTTGACTCGGAGGCGTTTTTTGTAGCTCATTATTTTTTAATAGTTGGAAGCGGCAGAGTAAACTTCCTAAGTCAGTTGCCTTAGGGTTGCATTTATTTCTTTTAATAGTTTGGAGCAGAACAATTAACTTCACAGTCCCTTTATCTGAGAGTTCAATTCTTTTTTTTTTAATCAGTAGGCAATTCGCATTGACAACGCGGGAATCCAACTCAACTTACTACTCAAACACACTATTCGGACTAAGAATCGGGTTTGGAAGCGGAACAATGAATAACGGCTCAAAACATACATAGAGGATATTACATGGCCGCGCGGGGATACGAATGTTATCTTCGAGTGCTCTCACGAGTGAGCGAAGCGAACGAGTGAGAGATACTTTCAGCACTCGAAGTTAAAATTCGTATCCCCAAGCGGCCATGTAATGTTCTGTTTATTATATAGATATTGATGAAATGTCTAGATTTAAAACAACTTGTTTTATTCATTTTCGAAATGATGAAAAGGTGCTCACCAACCACTAAAACACGCATGTTGTGTAACATGAAACAAGATATGAACGTTATGAAAAACAAATCATGATACTGTAAAATTTGCAATAAAAATGTTAATGTAGTAGAGAAGAATTATATTAAAGCACAAAAGTATCGTACAATGAAAAGGAAGCTCGCGTTTTATTGGCTAATCGTGTTCGTTACCATGACGACAGCTATATCCTCACATGTGAAAGATAAAAATGATACGTTCACTGCGCGCGGTGAAGATATGATTTTTTAGTAAAAGAAGAAATCCTGGTATTTCATCAGTATCTATATAATAAAAAGTGATAAGTGCAGTGTAATGATGTATGCGGATGATCACCAAGCTTAAACCTTCGGGGAAAGAATCGAAGACGTTAATTTGAGAGTACTATTCTGAACCATGAGGGGAAGAATATTTCAAATTGGTATAAGGACAATCTATTCATGTGTAATCATGAGAAATTTCAGTCGGTGAGTCTCGGGCCGAAGCATAAAACTAAACGGATGAAAATTGATGTTATGAACACTGACACTGAGAGTCGATTGAGAGTAACTCTCAAATTAAATTACTAGGAGTGACCATCGACGAACATTTGAATTTTAGTAGGCATGTTTGTGAGGTATGCAAAAATGCATCTAGCAAGGTTGGAGTCTTGATGGGGCTTAGAAACATGTTAACAACGTCAGCTAAACTTACGATTTTCAGCGAGTACAAGAGCGAGTGGAAGAGCCGTCTACCGTGATACGAGAAGTTCGTACGACGAACTCTTGAGAAAAGCTAAACCCACGACACTAGTCTGTCGCCGATTGCAGGATATAGCCATAATCATGTAATTGTAAGGCAAGGTACAATATATGCCCTCCGTACATAAAGGAACTTTTTTAACGAGATAATTCTCGCTATGAACTTGGAAATTCTGGGAACTTCTAGCTTTATTCCATGATATAACACAACAACTTACCGGAGACACAGCTTAAGATATGTGCGTCCAGTGATTTGGTCTAAATTAAGCAAGGCTGTCAAAACTGCAGAACCAATTCACAGCTTTAAAAGGAAATTTCGAAAGGTAGACCTTGAACTTTTTATTACAGAGGGATGTAAAAATTGCTTCTTATGTTGCACATAACGAACATTTTTGAGACTAGAAGGACCTTTTAAATTATTTAGCATTATTGTATGTGAAAAGTCCTTATACTTCTCAGTAATATTTTTAGGATGCATACTTTGTAAATTTTGATTCTCTGTAAATACTCTTTTCGCATCAATCACTTTTTAACAACATTTTTAGGAAGCATATTTTTGTACTTTTTTGTGAATTTTATTCTATGTATATTTTTATTTATTAGTAAGGGCTTACAGTATTGCTATTTAGTGTCCCTTATTAGTAGGCCGTACATAGCCAGCTAGAAGACTTTGACACTTAAATAAACTTCATCATGAATAAGGAATACAGTGAAACCTCTATTTAAGCGGAGACCCTCGGGGTAACGGCTAGGGGCTGCGTAATGGAGGAATCTTTAGTAGAAACTTCGGTTTTAATATTCTAAAACAAACACCTTGAGAGGCTTGTGACAACTTTCGCACAAGAGATAGCTCTAAT
>OX421452.1:8224634-8244634 GCA_949126865.1 Montipora capitata | reverse complement strand
TAAGGAATTGTATGAGTTTATTCCCCAGAGCCTCGAGATGATGCCTTCTGTTTTGGACTGAATTTTAATATATCAAAATTGGTCTATTCAGAATCGAAAAAATAGAATAGAGAAGAAATGAGTGCATTCTAGTCTATTCTGATTCTCATTCTCGTCGCCACTGACCTTCAATGACGTACAATGTTTTTCTGAGTTAAACTTTAGTCGTGAGCCAATCTGCTTTAACTTTTGTGCTTGTGATGTGGAAACGTTGGCTGCGAAGTACCATAATACAGAAAGCAAAAGTTTTTCTTGGAAAAGTTGACTTAGGACTGAATATAGTTGCTTCAACACTGAATTGATCTTTTTCACGGGTAGGAGTGGTTAAGGTTCTCAATGTGACTGTGAGATCTGAAGGGGCCAACGACCCTGGTAGAACTGCAAGTGGACGAGCTTACATCGAGGTCAACGGAAAAAACTATGCACCTCAAAGCAAAGGATTCAATGTCGCTGCTTTCGATGCACTGTCAGGTAAAAAACTTTGTTTAACTGAAGGCACTCCGGCTTTTTGTGGCCTACGCTTCTGCGTCCAAAAACTCCGTTCAATAATAGACCTTATTCGCGCGTACAGTTTGTTTCTCCAATACAGATCGTCGGTTTGACCTTCAAAAGGTTTGATCTGTTGCCTTGTTCTTTGAAAAGGTTGCATGCGAGTGTGAAAACATCCAACTTTGAAAGCAAATTCTCTCGTGAGTATTGCAAGCTTATCTTCGTTTTGAAAACGGAACGTACAAGCGAATGAAGTCTATCCTCGTTGTCGTTTCCTCCATGAATTTTAATTCCGACGCGTTTAGACAAATGCTAATGATTTGGCGCCGGAAAAAAACGAACTCATCGCTGGGTAGCCGAAGATCTTACACGTAATTTCCGAAACATCCTTTACCAGATAAAAAACCCCTTCGGTTTTTTGACATCCGTTTTGTCTTTGACAGGGAGAAGTGACCTTCGCACTTGTCGGGACAAATAGGCCTTTTTCAGCTAGTGATCACATGGTACAAAAAGTGCCATACTGGAGAGCAAATTGCGCACTGAAACATCTAAAATAAAATAAAATTTAAATTAAGTTTCCTTGTTTTCAGTTAGATGTCCCAGTGCGCAACTTGCTCCAGTGTGGCGCTTTTTGTACCATGTGACCGCCAGCTGCAAATGGTCTATTAAGCAATTGTCTCTTATAGACACTGACAATTTCAAGTGGCTACAACGGGATTCGTAGCCATGACCTCACTCTGCGATGTGGGTGCAATGCTCTACCAAGCCACCATGAAGCTGTGAAGCCACACAGTTGAGAGCAGGTCAATTTGTTGGCCTCGTGTGTTCCTGTGGAAGGAATAATGAATGAAAGAAATATATACATTTAACATTTAGACTGCAAGACAGTCGTTTTCTTCCATTTTCGGAAGGCGCGAAGCGCCGTAAGCGTGATGCTCGCGTTTGAAGCGCGCGACCCTCGTAGGGCGTGTGAGAAAGTTTCTACACTCGCTCCAGACCTTTCGTTTGAATGTTTATCGCGTTGCTTGCGTTCGCAAAAAAAATACGACTGTTTTGCAGTCTATTTAACGTTACACCGGCATAGCAGAGGTCATAGGTTCGGATCCCTTTGAAACAATACAAACAATACATACTTAATTGACCACTCCCCACTCACTGTTAAGAATCCCAACTGGCCGGAGACAAATCAGTTGGCTATTTACAAGTGTAGCTGAGAAGTTGAACCAGGGACTACTGGAACAAATTCAACCAGTGGTCAGAATGTTTCTTTAACCCGGGATACCCGGATATCAAGACAGGCGCCCTAGCCACTGGAGCGCACTGCCCAGTTTTTCTACAAGAGACAATTGTTTAATTGTCGAGATAAGTACGGGGATCACTTTAACCCGCACTTCAAATAGATACGTTTTGGTGTTTGATATCTCTGTATTTTCGATTTAATTTTGCAGGTCGGTTCTTCGCTTCAGCTGCGTATAATTGTTTCGCAAGCCAAGGAGATTGCGACAAAATCGGAACATTTGTCGACGGCCTTCCTCAAGACTCGATAATACTGGTTGCAATACAAGAGTCTGGCGCTACAAGTAGCAACAGGCCTCCTTCAAGTAAACTTCAGGAACTGGGCTCCCCGAATATAGGCTCCGTTGCCGAGAACACGGCTTACGCCTTGATTGGTTACAAGGGAAGCAAGAGTGTAGACTGGAAACAAGATTTGTTTAAGGGTGATGGTTCTGGGCCCGCTGAAATCGTAGCCGTTATTCCAATCCAGTGCTCCTACATGCCATCACGTAAGGCTTATTTTAAATCGGTTTGAAATTGAGTATCCGGAAACCAATCGGCTAATATAAGAGAAGCAATGGTTGTTAGGCACTTTTCCGCGCCGTCGTGGAAGCGAATTGTTCTTTTCTCATCCACTTCACAAACTTCTCATTTTTTCCATTTCTATTTTTTCCAGAGTACGGGAGGAAAATCTACCATAATGTGTAACACATTGGCAAAGCGCTTGTTTTTGCGATGGAAACTTATAGTTTTTGAGGTTTCTGCTGTCGTTGATCACGCACTCTATATCAGTGTACAGTTATTGCACCTACATGCTGACCATATAGCAGTTATTTTCGATTTTAGTGCAGTAAAAAAACCTAAGTAATTCCTCAAGTTAGGCCAGTCAAACGCACGCAACCTAGCCTAAAATGAGCCAATCACAACAGTGCGATTGCATGCAAAAGAAAAGACTACCACCACGGCAACGACAACGCCACAAAGCAGGGTTATGATTGGTTAAGAAAGGAAAATACTCGCGTGCTGCACGTGTGGCGCGAATATCCATGCATTTCATTGTCGCACTCCACGCTAACAACAACGTAAAATCAACTAATTTTACAGGTTTTGACGACAACGTGAGCATTTAAAAATGAGCCATTCATTTTATATTTTTACTTTAAACCCGCTCGTACCCATCCAGGTACAGGATAGTTCGCCCGTATTGTACAAGGTGAACAAAACCAATAACTGAATCGCGAATTTACTCTTGCGATAGCGTCAAGTTATATTATGGAGTGACGTATTTGCTGACCGTGACGTTGCCGTTTTTTTTGCTTAAACTGCCCAATGGGAGGGCAAGGACACGGTTAATAGGACAATCACACGACTTTTGGAGGGCATATACTTAATTTGTGGTCCGAGTAGCATCATTAAGGCCAAATCGTACAAATTCATTTAATAAGAAATGAATGATTAACAGAGACATGGCATGAAACTATGATATGGAAAGTTGTAGCTACAACACGATCAGCTAAACAAGAGCAAAAATTGAGGGAAGAAAGCAAGAAAACTCATTCGCAAAAATTCGCGCCAACTCTGGTATTAAATGGTATTCTCAGGATACCAAGCGAAGTTGTTTGACATCTCTGCAGCCAATCAGAATCAGGGCGGTAAATAAATTTTCAGCCCGAGCATTTCCCGCTTGGCCCGCAAAAAAGCGCGTTTTAGAGATCAGAGTTTGTCATTTGGCCGGGCGTATTGATAGTAATCCTGGTTTTAGCTCTTGTGGCTAGACATTTACGCCATTCACCAAACGTGATAACGGAATTAAAGCATTAATAGACAAATAGATTTCAAATCTCAATCCTAAACAGTTTCATTTTCGGTTTTCGTCGCATTTGTTTTCAGTGTCCACAACTTGCAGCCCATTTAACATGGCAGCTAAGAAGTATGGAGGCAACTGTCTGAACGAGTCTTCAAGCAGTGGTGTCTCAACCACATGCAAAAATACAATCGACGAAAATGTCAGCTCTGGCTGGGAATCAGCGCCCAGTGGAACAGTTGGCTCTTTCATAAAAATTGACCTCCATACCATCTTTACCATCAACAAGCTACGAATTATGCAAAATGTCTCAGGGCGTCAAATAAAAGAGATTCTGATGGAGTTCAGCGACTGTTCCTCTGAAAAGGTAAGATCGGAATTCTGATCAAACTAAAACCAAAAGCAAACACTCGTTTAGAATCATAGAGGATAGTTGACAAACGGAGGGAAGCAGTGCGGCGCTTTGATTAGGACGCTTGCCTTGAGATTCGTTGAATTTGATCGCGGTAGTCTGAGGTTTAACTTTGCTGCTGCACTTGTAACAGTTGTTCTTGTTGTTGTTTTGTTCTGTCATTTCTTTGATGTTTCATTGGCCCTGAAAAGCCCTTAAGGGGAGCGGTGAACTAAGTAGATATATGCACGTAACATTAGCGAGTTGTTATCCTTGATAGCTTTAATTGTAAATCTGATAAAGACTATGGGTGAGACCGCAGGATGGGAGAGGCATTATTTTACGCTATCGTGATAGTTTCGTGATTCAAATAGGTATTTTACGCCTATGGTGAGCACAGATTTATTTTAACACTTTCAAATTAACGTCAGATAATATTTTTTGCAGATCTTATTGGCAGCAAATAAATCAGATTTCCAGGAATTCACATTCCTGTCTCGCCAAGCAAAGTGGATAAAGTTTACAGTGAATAAAGTGTACGGAGACAGCGGTGCAGTTGGGATCAAGGAAATAGAGATCTACAACGAACTCTGTAATCAAAGTAAGTACGTCTTACGGGCCTATCTTGAAATTATAGGCACGCAATACGTGGGGGTACGTCCGTTTAAATGGTAGCAGAATGATATTGTAAAATTTGCGTCACTCAATCCCTTATAACCGTTAATAGAGACAGAAGATATTGCTTCTACAGTCCTAGACAAATTACACTGGCATACTCTGGTGCAATCACACGCTATCCATGAAACGGATATCTTGATCGCAGGATAGCTTTCATCTAACAGTGCTTCTTGCCAAACTGGCAGGAAAAGGCTCTTCGCGCTCAAATTTGGAAATCGCTTTCCCCACAAAAGTGTTCGTTACGTAGGTTAAGGATACAGTGAAGCATCTTTTAACAAACCTCATATTTTAAATTTTAGAAACGATTTGTGATGTTGTACAACTTAAACCAAACGTGTTATCATCCCGGTATCGCTTATTTACAACGAAATTCCCGCTCATGATTCACGCCGATGACCAAGTTCATGTGCTCCTCACGAAAGAATCGCGTGCCTCTAGCTCACGTTATGAGATTATCATTGGTTCAGTGGCCAACAAAGACTGCGTGTTGAAACGAATTGAAAATGGCACGAGTGAAGAACTGGCGAGGCGAAACATTGACGGACATTTAAGAGAAAACGAGACACTATCATTTTGGATTGAAGTGGAAAAAGACAGACTGCTTTTTGGCTCTGGAGAACAGGTAAAGACCGTTTAAAGGTCATAAAGAGAACTGACTATTGTAAGCTCTTGAGATTTCTTTCCGCTTGCTGGTTCCCGTTTTCCCGAATTTAAACTATGCTAAGTTATTTGAGAAGTGGAAAGCTCTTCGCGTGGAAACTTGTTATGAAATTTTTAACAGCAAAAGATTGGATTTTAAGACAATCCCTTTACATTTTTGTTAACTCTGGGCAAAGAATCGCTCTACTAAACGGTTCAGGAGGCCTGCGTGATTGAAAGGATTTTAATAAGAGGGTCAGGATGGGGGTACTGGAATCTCAGCTATCAGCTAAATTTTCACCCATTTCTCAGCTGCCAGCTAAATTTTGGCCATTTCGCGGCTAACAGTTAAAAAACACATCAAGAATTCTCAGCTATTAGTTAAAAAAACATATCGTTCCTCAGCTAACACTTGAAATTTTCCGAGTCTCAGCTATTAGTTAACCCCATCAATACCCTCTAATAATAATTTGTAGATAGACGACGAATTCTGTTTTTGTTCATCATTCATGTAAGTGGCCCAGAGTGTAACTAACATATCCTGCATTACATTTGGAGCTGACATCTAAATTGATGATAGCGAAAAATCTCCCGCCACTAACTTTCAAAGCCAATTAGAAGGAACTTCTAAGTCACGTGTGCGTTGCCACGGAATTTTCCCGCGTTTTTAACCTGCTAAAATTATGATTAGTTGTTTTCATAGTCATCGTCTGTACTGATTGGCCTGAAGAGTCACCTCGAATGTTGAACATTGATCGCTGAGAATGTTGCATTACGCCCCCATTGAAAATCGATATAGGACTGGGATCACTTTCGTTGAAGTCTTACAATTATTATTTATTTTTGTACTAAAGATTTACCTGTACTGGAGAGATGCAAAACCTATCAAGATAAAGTATGCCTTCTTCCTTACGAATAGTTCAGCGGCTACGCTGCACATTTGTGGACGCACCGGTAAGTTGAATAAATACCCTGTTTATCAAGGAACAGAATTTGTGTTTAAATCAGAGGCGTAAAGCTTAACGATTCACAGATCCAGAGACAATTGCACATGGGAGTCGGATACAATTTAAAAGCAAAAGCCGATAATAAAGTTTACTTTCAGCGAAAGGGACTGGCCCTGCATTCATTGATGTCACATGACTTAGATTCTCGCCCTCGGTGTCACGTGCGAATTGAGTTCTCTTTTTTGCTCTAAACCCTTCCTGGTAAGGTTTTGGATTTCGTGTATCCCAGTCTTCTTCTTTCTTCAAAAATCAACGATATTCGAGTTCTATATGAATTCAGTGGTAGAAAATCCACTTACAGTATGTCCTGGATTGAAAGCCTTAGCAAAAAAATTGCCAGCAAACGTTTGTTGCAAAAGTCGCAATGATTTTCGTCTGAAAGAACAAAATGCCAATTAGAGGTATCATTGCTAATTTAAATTAATGACAATGACTTTTACATCCTTAGTTCCCACGGCCTGCTCCCGTCTAACCTTGTAGCTCAGTCGGCAGAGCGGCGGAGATCTAACCCGAAGGTCGTGGGTTCAATTCCCACCCTGGTCAGAGTTTTTCTCTGTCCTTGTGTGGGCCCATTTCCATCAGTAGGGCTAACGCTCACATGGTTCATATGGGATTGAAATCTAGCACTTCACATTACACTCTATTCAGTTAACAATGATTATAATGGTGGTGAAACTGACACTGATGATTATTTTTTAAATATTGTTGTCATTACATGTTGTTTTAGGTGGTTTTTACGTAAAGTCATCGCCGCCATGTTGAATGGCATTAACAATATATGTATCATTAGCATTTGATGGGCATCACAGCATTTGTACAATTCCCCGTTGTTATCTGTTTTCAATAGCTTTGTGGCAAATTACGTGAGGCATAAACAATAGACCTTTTGTAAATTTTGTTTTCTCAATACAGATCATGTGGTAATACTCAGGAGGCTTGGTCCTTTGTTTTGTTCATTAAAACAGAGTGCATACAGATATATTCATGCTTGCATGTACTCTTTTTAATGAACAAAACAAAGGACCAAACCTCCTGAGTATTATCACATGATCTGTATTGGGAAAACAAAATTTACAAGTGAGAAAGGTCTATGGGCCACTTTGAAAAATACCATAATACTCTTTGTTTGCCCCCCCATATTTTGCATAAGCATTGTTTTTGTTTTCTCTTGGGACCATTGTGAGTCCCAGGAGAAACTGGAAACAATGCTCATACAAAATTTTGGGGGACAAACAAAGAGTATTATGATATTTTCCGAAGTGGCTTATTGTCTATTATCATGTGAGAGAAGATGTGGCGTTGTTATGATGTTGTTGATTCTGTAATGGACTGAGAAAAACTGAAAAAACCTAATCTTCACAGTAAACACAAATTGAATTCCCAATTTTAGAGCGAGCTTCAATCGAGTGTCGTAAAACCAAAACCAAAGTAATTACTTTAGCCAATCAAAAAGGACGGAGACGATCCAGTAAACCAATCAAAACTCGAAGTAATTACAAGTAGCCGACACAAAGCGCGGGAAAATGTGCATGCGCGAGCCACGATTGGTTTTGATTTCACTTCTGATTTGTTGAAAAAGTGGCGCGAGAACTTTGAACCAATCACTGAGTGAAGTAATGCAAAACCAAAATAATTCGCTAATTACTTTCCACACTCAATTGAAAACCGCTCTAATATTCAATTAGATCAGTGCTACATGGATGCAGCTCATTATTGGCCCTTGGACAAGCCTGCAGTTCGAGATTTCAACAATAAAGGGGTCACAATGGGAAAGATCCACGGTACAGGAATCATACAAAAAGCATCTTTATCCAACCTGGGCTTTGCTCCGCTAGCTCTTGCTCTTGATGGAGTATCCTCTTGGCTTCATCTCGGAGACTTTCCAAATAGCTGTATCAGCGACCCGTTACAGTGCCCTGATGGAGTTTCTCTGAGTTTCAAAATGCTTGTATCTGGATACGGAACAGGATATCTGTTCTCTTCTGCGGCCATCAGTGTGTACTATAACGATACCACCGTCCATTTCGCCCTTCAAGTCAAGGAGAAACTTTGGGAGGTGAAGTCCTTCTATAGGAAATTCATGTGGCAGACAGTTGCAATGAGTTGGAGCAGGGAAAATGGTTTAAACGCTGTCATTCTTGGGGATGGCACTCATGTGCTACGTGATACCACTGGAAGGACTGTCACGCCATCTACTACTTCACACACCGCAGTTATGATTGGTCGGCCAACGGTCAAAAAAGCCATGTATGCTGAGGCTAAGATAAGAGATGTTGCACTTTGGACTGAGGAGCTCCCAGTGGAAAGGTCTTCAAAACTTCATTCCTGCAATGGTAAGCTTGAAAAATGATGAGGAAATCTTGAATTACACCCGAAAGTACCTAGACTAGTAACATGCCGTCCTAACATAGAACGAATCGCGATATTTTTTGTGCGTGGATAATTTTTTTAAAGTTCAGAACAAGATGTCTCCATGATGGTCGGCTCCCACCCTTCCCCGGAATAATAATTGCTCTCTCCGGTCTTCTCCGCGATAAAATGTCAAGAAAATAAACAAGTGAAAAAGCACGTTTTAGTGTTCTTTACTTAATTAGCATGAATGGACATTATTCGAACGTATTTAACAAAATCCTCGGATGTAATTGCGTTTTACTCGAAAATACCAAGATAAAATTCTTATGCGTTTGACTCAAAAAACATAGGTATATATAGATTTCAACGACATTTGGTTCGAATTCAGCTAAGCTACGCATAGGGTTTATTGGTCAGAATTTCTAAGCTTTTAATAAGAGCTAGCCCCTTTCTAGCTCGTTAAGTGGATCGAAGAACAATTTACTGGCTTTGATGGTTACTGGAGGCCCCCAAATCTCTGGCTTCATCGATCCATACATGATCCATTATGTGTTAGTTCTTCCAACATGGACTTGAAACGAGTTGGAGATAAAAGCGGGGATCCCTTTAACCAGCCCATTTCCAAACGAAATATTGGCAAGAAATCCTCTATGGAAAATTATATTGATTTTGAGAAAAAAGAAAATAAAATGATACCTTCTCTCCAAAATCTTATTAACTTCCAATCAACTCCGTCATATATATTTCGTTAATTTTGAAATTCCACTGTCATATTATTTGCATTCACGAATTGACCCACAGGGTCCATTGATGTCTTTGTACTCTCCCTATTGCAGATCCTGACATCTGTGTGCTGGGTTGGGAGTATTTCGATGGTTCCTGTTATCGAGTGTCGTCTGCAAACCTTTCGGCATCTAAAGCTCGTAACGCATGCCTGGTTGATGCTGCGGACTTGGTAAAGATCACCTCAATGGGTGAAAACTCTTTTGTGCACTCTTTGATATTGGGGGAGGTGTGGATCGGACTTGAACAAGATACCCAAGGTGGTGCCTTCCACTGGAAAGATGGTGCTAAAGTCTCATTCCGTCAATGGAGCGCGTCACGTGGAAGCAATCCTTGCGTTGTGATGGATGTCAACGGAGACTGGAAAACAGTGAATTGCTCCAATAACGCGCCTAAATACGTTTGTGAAAAAGGTATGGGCAGCGACTGTTTGACACTTTTGGAAAAGTCAGTGTCCTCGATTTCCAGCCGTTTTGAGTGTGCGCTTAACATCCTCCTCCCCACGAACGAATGGATCACTGGTCCACATCGCTTGTCTGTGACGTAGCACCCGTCGCAATTGTATTTTGTATTCAGCCAATATAGACCATCTTCTTATTCTCTGTATTGGACTGGAACTAGCTTGCAGTGGAGGCTAATGCGGGGAAATCTTTTCAAATACAAATACTTTTTCATATATTCCCCCGCATTAGGCTCCCTTGCAAGGGCTAGTTCCAGTCCAATACTGAGAATACGAATATGGTCTATTATATTTTGTACTCGGCAGGCAGGCGACTTTCTGATTGGTAGAAAACACAATTGGCTAGTCGTGGTGTGCGCGGAGGAACGCGGGCGCACAAAACGGCTGGACAAGTACAATCGAGCCTTCATCGGTGTATGATTGAAAGTATAATTTCAACTATAAGTATATTATAATAATATAATAATTATAATATAATATATTATAGTTCCATTTATTATGTTAATTTTCTGGGACTATCACTAACGAAAATTTCATTCCATTTCTTGCAGCTGCCTATAATTATTTGGGTTGTTATCAAGACAATCCTCGTTCACCAGCGTTTATTTTCAACCCGGGTGGTTACAAACCAAGTCGTATGACCCCAGGCCTCTGTATGCACGCTTGTGGATATTGGTACTTCACGTATGCGGCAGTCAAGCAAGGCAATTTATGTCTGTGCTCAAATTCTACATTAGAAACGATGGAAGAGCGCGCTTCAGACATGTGTTCAGTTTCGTGCTTCGGTTCTGGAGACCTAAAATGCGGTGGTTATGGCAACCACCTTGCCGTTTACACATCGGTTGATGTGCGGCCTCTGAGTCTGAGGCTGTCTTCAGATGCGTCCGCTCAAACTTTGTCGTTGTTCAACATAACGTTCACGCCTATTTTGACGGCTGATCATGTGGTAGAGGCCTACACAGCATATCTTGGAGATGGGAATATTTATCACACAAGTGAAGAGTTTGCTTCGTTCATAGTTTTAGAAGCTAGAACTTTCGACGTCCGGGGAAAAGCAATAGTGAAACACAGCAAAACCGGCCACAGGTCAGAGGTTGAATCCTACAGCAACGTGACAGCGTTATCCAATGTGACAGGGCTAGAAGTATTTTGTCCAACTTGCGCTCCAATCAATATGACAGTCAGTTGCTCTGTAAAGTTTCGCTATGGATCAGACGTAGACGCGCTGGTAAAGTTTGAAAACAGAGAAGTTCCGTTTGGGGGTAGTTTACCTGGTAAGTCACAATCAAGCAAAAACTACGAGGTTTACGAGAACTTCACGCAACGTTATTCTTTTAAGTCTTTCTTTACGGAAAGTAAATATAAACTATATTATATAACTAAATAACTAAACTATACTAAACTATGTAAACTTTCCAGGACTAAAATGGGCTTAAATCGCTTTCAATGGTGTCACACACTCAGCTGGAGAGGAAATTAAAAGATTTCGTAGATTGCACTTGTCCTTCATGTAACTTCAAATTGGGTCATTTCACATCGTTGTCAAGACGAAAACGGCAAAGAAATGGATCCTTTACGTAAACACATGGCAGCTTTTGCTTAGGCAATCTCGTTCCCAGAGCCTCCGTAACCTTTGTCCAGCAGAACGGGCTCAGGAATAATCGAAAACTGGAACCAGAAAACTATGGTTCCGGTTGACCACGGTCGACTGCATGCCATTTTCAATGGAAGAGCCTGCTTGCAGGCTAGTCCATGAGTTAGCCAGTAGTAACTCAGTGATTGAGTCACTGAGTCCTGAGTCAGCCAGTCAGTGAACCATTTTGGTCAGTTGTAATCAATAGGCAATTCTTTGATTACATTTTTGTCTCATTAGCATTCGTCCATCGTTATCTAATCAGTCAGCCGCCAAGAATAAAGTACTGAATAATGAAAGTGCATCGCATAATAAGCGATCTCTCAGATCTTGAAAAATATGAACGCAATAATTATATAGCATAATCTCTGAGCAGTGATGCTTTGAAAATTTGAAATTTTACAAAGAATGTATATGATCATTATAGCTTTTGCCACCCAATCAGAATTTATCGGTTTTTGACGGCTAATAACTGGCTTGTTATCAAAGCTAAACGGCTTAAAATTAGAGATTTAACGAATTTTTTACATGACATTGTTCTTTTACCTTTTGAAATCAAATTGTAAATAGCATGATGCCTTCTGTGAGCAAACTCATATGTTATTGAACCAAAATGGAAAACCATGATGTCAGCAAAAGATTCCCTTAAAGGTCAATGAATGGGTGGGTTGCTGGAGGTTGCTGTGTAGCTATTCAGTCACCACTTAAGGACGGTGCCTATTATTGTTATCATTCATACGTTATGTGCATCTCGAGATATTCGGATTTCCTATGGGTATTTTTGTGCTGTTCAAAACAATACGGAGAAAGCAGAACTTATCAAGTGCTCATTGGTATCTGAAATGAAAATCGGGGGTAATTACGCTTCAATTTGTAAGAGAACGCCATACTTTGCTTTGTATTTTATAGCTTTTAACAAAAATTGTTGATTAACTTTCTTCGAAAAATGCGTGGTTTAAATAATCCCCAATTTTCTTTTGAATTTCAATAACTCTTGTTAACATCTGCTTTTCCCGCACATTCAGTAAACCTCACAAAAATACCTTTGAATTAGTAGGCACTGTCATTAATTAATGGTCAATTAGTGAGTGGGTGGATTGCTCATTCATTTGGTCATTAGAGAACAATTGTGTGGATTTTGTAATTTAAATGCTAAGTAAATCACTTGTTGCATCCATTTAATCATTTAATATGTAAAAATCATCCCTGGGCGATTTGAAGAACGCTAATCATGTTGATTTATTTGCTCTCTTTGTAGACGCAGCTCTCATACAGTTGGGAACTGGAGTTGGTGAATCAGGGTCACCACTCACCTCGGATGGTTTGTATCTATTAGCTGGAATGGATGCCTCAAGTAAAGGGAAACTAGTGGCTCTGGAACTGGATCTCGACCAAGGTGGCTCTTTAGAAATTCAGGTACTCTTTTCCGTTTAAATGCTGAAGACTATATAATACAGAAATGTTTTTCAGGCCAAAACTGGCTTAACACGTACACAGGGAGAACGAATAGGTAAGATATCGTTGACGTCACCTATTGTCATTAATGTGCCAACCAGAGCATTATTGGCTGTCGAAACAAATGATCTTTTGTTCCTGTGGCTGGCACATTTGAATAAAAAAGCAATGTTTGTAAACAGATATCTTCCCTTTTATACCTAGATTCTATCAGGATTTAGCTACCCATGTAAAACGTCTCTTTTGGTTTGAAATTTTCAAGTTTCAGTCCCTTTTCATCGTCTTCAAATTCTTAACAGCAGACAAAAAAAGTCCCCCCACTGCACAAGCATGGTTCTTGATGAAGAAATGGCAGCGTTACTGGTTGGTCTTCATTCACACCAACATTTTTTAAAGATAATTTGATGAGAGGACACTGTGCTACTTCTTTCTTCTTTGTAAAAAAAAAACCCAACTTTATTAAAAACTATATCCAATAAATGATTGCAGTATACCAGCATTGATAAAAGCTTTTTTAAAAAAAGTGTTAAAAGCACTTGTGCTTGAATCAAAAAAAAAGTTTTATGCACTGCTTTTCGTGTCCACTTTGTCTTTTCGATGACATTTGCAATTTCTGTCAGTTGGAATCAGTGTTCAACTCGTGCTTGGTTGTTTGTAATGTTAATAAGTTAAAGGATAGTTTAGCTCCCAGCGAATGAATTACAATGCTATAGATGGTTTGCAACCGGCATGTACTAAAACCACGAACACCGAAACACTGGAACACCGGAACACTCAGGAACACCGGAACACCGGAACACCCTGGAACACCGGAACACTCCGGAACACTCCGGAACGCAGACACAGATAACAATGATGTAATGTACAATTGCTGGTGGACAAACAAAAGGAGCTAATGAGACATCTTTTGTTTTCGTCCACCAACATGGCGGCGATGATATGAGAACCACCCACAGGTGGTTTTCACGTTGCGTCCTCGCCGCATTTGCTTCTTCTCAGATAGCTTCAGGGCTAGTTCGGAGAGAATTCGTTCGGCATCTCTGCCATTTCCGCCATATGATGAGAATACAAGAGGGCTGAAGGAGTCATGCTCGTCGACTCCAATAATTCGCTGGTTGTAATGTCGCTTCGCTTTTTTCTCGTTCTCATTGCTCGAGAAAGCCATGTCAAGTTTCTGGTTTAGGTAACTCTTTCCACTCTACAACCATTGTGGAAATGACAAGTTTACTGCTAAACGAAAGTAATGCAAAGAGTGGTGAGGAATCTTAAACGAAGCCACGTTGCTTATATTGTATTTGGGACTTAAAAATCTACGAGCGCGAGGTCGACGAAAACGTCACCTCAAAATATAACTTTGCACTATAAAAAGTTTTTCGCGATCAATCCATCTTGTTCGCGTCGTACAATGTGGGCGAAGTATCTTAGAAAGAAATTGGTACTAGTGGTTTCAGAGTAAAAACAGAGAATGAAATATTCACATTTGTACACTGGTGTTGTCCTCGAAACCTCAAATTTGGTGATTTTACGTCGTTGTTGCGCAGAGAACCGCAAGAGTATGTGCTAAAATGCGTGCCGCACGCGTGCAGCACAAAATTGTCGTTTTGTGCCGTTCTCGTCGACGACCGCATCGTAGATCTTGAATTCCCTATCTAAGCAATAGTGTTTTCACTCACGTGATCAGTAACTTTGTTTTTTCCACCGAATCAAAAGAAAACGTTTGCATGATCATAGAGCTCAGTTCCCAGAGGCTTACAGGAAAATTTGGTTTACCAAACGTGTTGATAAAGGTCAATTCGGCCTTTATCAACACGTTTGATAAACCAAATTTTCCTGTTTCCCTCTCCCACCGACGCAGCACCACCGTTTCTTTAGAAACTAGAAATTTGTTCCCAGAGGATTAGTTGGGTACAACAACGTGGCCGCTGTTCCTTTGTTTAGGTACATCAACATGACCGCCGTAACTTCACATGAAAACAATCCATACACCTTATTCCAAAATGGCCGCTGATTTATGCGGATACAAATTGGCCCTTGTTGCCTCGTTGAAGATAAAATATTCTTTTGAATTTTAAGTTTAAGAACGAGGCATTAAGGGCTAATTTGAATAAAAACAAAAGAATATTTAAATGGCGGCCATTTTGGAATAAGGTGTATAGAAGACTTTTTCTGTGTTTACATAGCCTCATCTAAACGCGAGGGGAAGTTGGGAGAATTCGAGACAGTTATGCAAACTTGAGAGGCAGTGGAAAGCGTAAATATCGAGAATTCTCCCTCCCAACTCCCCGAGTGTTTCGATGAGGCTATGTAATCACGGAAAAAAGTCTTCTATTGCTTTTATAACATATTTCTCAAAAATTATTCGACAAACGGAGGAAAATGCTGTTTTTTTTACTTCTTGATTGAAACAAATTTTCTTGATAGTTACACGCTCATAAGTCCAACCAGTCAATCAAAACGTGCGTTTGACAACACATAACCAATCAAAATTCGTGTGATGTCACAGCCCTGTTTATAAACTGTCTTCTTTATACAGCTATTGACCAACGAGAGTGCGCGTACTATCCTAAGGGTAAACAATCACACAAAAGGGGGTGGAGGGTGAAGGGCGAACACTTGCATTGAAGCAGGCAGTAGTTTTCGTCGAAAGATACCTGCAACATTTAATTTCTTGTCCATAATGTTCGCTTAGGTAAAATATATGCTATTTACAAGGTAATTTTTGTAAAATTAAAATGTTGAAACCCGGCAGAAACGAAAAACACAGTAAAACTTTTATTGCAAAACTTAACAAATTCACTAATTTCAATTTCATCTTTTTAATCCTGTGGCAAACAAGGAAAATCAAAAGCCTCTTTAACAACAAAGACAAAAGCACCCACAGATCCAAAGTTGTTTACAAAGGAGATTGTTCTTGTGGTGTTGATTAAATTGGCGAGACTGTGAGAAACTTAGCAGTGCGAATTGCGGAACATTCAAATCCTGCTCACACCTCTGAACCTGCAAAACACCTGCGTGAAAACCCATCACATTTTTTCACTTGGCGCGTTCTTTCTTCATCACATACATTCTATAAACATAGGATCGTCGAGGGGCTAATGATCCAACAATTCCGCCCCATTCTGGACAAACAAGTTATTTGTTATGTTTCCAAACTTTTCCCAACGGGAATTACATAAGATATGTATGCATGGATGCGTGCGGACAGTCATTTTTAACCCTGATGATGGCAAACAGCCGAAAACGTTTGGTTTCAACATTTTAATTTTACAAAAATTACCTTGTAAATAGCATATATTTAATGGAGCAATTGCAGAATACCCGGCCCACCAAATGTCCTACTTAAAAAAGCTGCCACCACGGTCCTCAGTCCCGTAGTCGTTGAATGAAAACTGTTAAAGGGCAAGCACTAAAATGAACTGCCACCGCGGTCCGCAGTCCCGTAGTCGATGAATGAAAACTGTTAAAGGGCAAGCACTAAAATGAACTGCCACCGCGGTCCGCAGTCCCGTAGTCGATGAATGAAAACAGTTAAAGGGCAAGCACTAAAATGAACTGCCACCGCGGTCCGCAGTCCCGTAGTCGATGACAACCTCGTCCCCAGGGTCTCTCTTCTTCCCTTCCTTGGAAGGGAAGAAGGGAGACCCTGGGGACGAGGTTAAGTCGTTGAATGAAAACTGTTATAGGGCAACCAGTAAGACGCACTGCCACCGCAATGCCTAAGCATTCTCGTAAAATGTTAGCGGCTAACATTTTACGAGAATGCTTAGGCCTAACCACTGAAGCGAGCACTTAAGCTTAATCAGTAAACGAGTGCTTTCTCCTTCACACGATCTCATGAAAGGTGTAGTTAACCGAACCGCAAAATGAAAGCTAAAATTTTACGAGAATGCTTAGGCCTAATCACTGAAGCGAGCGCTTAAGCTTAATCAGTAAAGGAGTGCTTTCTTCTTCAGACGATTACGCTTAGGCTTAATCAGTAAACGAATGCTTTCTTCTTCATACGATCTCATGAAAAGTGTAGTTAACCGAACCGTAACGTGAAAGCTAAAATTTTACGAGAGTGCTTAGGCCTAATCACTGAAACGGCCGCTTAGGCTTAATCAGTAAACGAGTGCTTTCTTCTTCACACGATCTCATGAAAAGTGTAGTTAACCGAACCGCAAAATGAAAGCTAAATTTTACGAGAATGCTTAGGCCTAATCACTGAAGTGAGCGCTTAGGCTTAATCAGTAAACGAGTGCTTTCTTCTTCACACGATCTCATGAAAAGTGTAGGTAATCGAACCGCGAAATGAAAGCTAAAATTTTAGGAGAATGCTTAGGCCTAATCACTGAAGCGAGCGCTTAGGCATAATGAGTAAACGAATCCTTTTTTCTTCACTCAATCTCGTGAAAAGTGTAGTTAACGGAACAACAAAATGAAATTTAAGAAGTGGAGCGATTGTAGAATGCTGGGTTTAGGAACAGAGCCACTGCGGACAAGCAGCATTGATAAACACGACTGCGAGACTGCGGTGGCAGTTTCTTAAGTAAGGCATTTAGTGGACGCGGAAGCAGCATTGTTAAACACGACTGCGGGACCGCGGTGGCAGCTTTTTTAAGTAGGACATTTGGTGGGCCGGGTATTCTGCAATCTAGCCTATTTAATTTCTTGTTTATATCAAACATTTGAATTAAACTCGAGCTTATGTTATGTTTACGGATCTAAAGTTTAATTTCATTTCTCTCTTCAGGTTTTTAGACCAAAGTGTGTAAATGCTGAAGAAAGTTATTGTCAACTGCAAAAGATGTGCGTGGCCAACTCATCAACGTGTACCGCAGAGAACGTCTTAACGAGCTGCGTGGGTAATAATGCGTTTAGCCTTTTTGGAGGACGATGTACGGAGACAAATTTGAGATGTCGCCAAAACCATACCATGGACAACGGAAATTTTGACTTTGAAAAGATTGCGGCTTACATGGCTCACACAACGAGCGGTCCTAAACGCATCTTACTTGATACATCTAATCAAAGTCTTCAACTCGAACCTGGCGATGTCTTTGGCGTTCGTTTCCCTTCCTCTGGACCGGCTGCATCATTGAAAACTACCACATTTGGTTCGTCTTTGTTTTTTGCAAGTTCGATTATTAACGGCACAAATTGTTCGACTCTGCGGGGGAATCGCTATCCATGGACAGAGGGAAGCCCCATTCAGGTTTCTTATGCGCCAGCCGTAGCGTTTTTCTATTCCGTTGATTCTGAATCTAAATTGGAGAACGTTTTTCAAACCGTAGGACACGAAAACGTTCTCTTATCAATCGGAAACTCGATGACAAGAAAGAACGACACTAAGCATATTTGTCTACAGCAGACTATCACAGGGTTGCAGTTGCATTCTCCTGAAGCTCTTCCGTATGCCGAGTCCTTGAATTTCACTGTGAGCACGAGTCACGGGAGCAACGTGACATATTTCTGGGATTTTGGTGACCAAAATAACGCAACCAGCTTGATCCCGTGGGTCACGCACCTCTTCAATTCTACCGTTGGCTCGAAGACCGTGACTATCATCGCTGGAAATGACATCGGAATAGCAGCCGCCTGGTGCAGTGTTGTCATCCAAGAGAGAATTACCGGGCTGCACTTTGAAAACACTTCTCTTCTGGCCATCGAAAATGGAACTAGAGCTCGCATCCGCTGGATATTGTTTCATGGATCCCACGTTGACTTTAATCTTACAATTACATACCCTGACGGTTCTACTGAAGCAAAGAACTTAACCAACGCTAAACAACCGGCTGCAATATTCTTCGGCATGTATGTTAAAAACCTTACTCAGCCAGGCTGGCACCGAATAGAAATTACAGCCACTAATAAAGTGAATAACGAGACTCTTGTGGGAAATCTTAGCGTCCAACGTGTAGTTTATGGAGTGGTTCTGAATAGTACGAAAATCCTTGAGACGAATCAGACATTTAACTTCACGATTTCTCAGCATCAAGGGGATGAAGTTAGATATCGGTTGAACACCATGGACGGAAAGGTTATAAACTCCACTGAAAAAGTTATACCTCATGTTTATACCAAAGCGGGGCGCTACAGGCCTGTCCTGATCGCTTCCAATGACATAAGTTCAGTGGTTGTTAATTGCGCTGAAATTATCGTCCAGGATCTAATAGAGGGCTTGGAGTATACAAGTTTCAATCACACAGTAGCAGTTCACGCCGAAGCAGAAATCAATTGGAGATTGACTCAAGGCTCTGAACTTTATATAATCGTCGACTATGGTGACGGAAATTCCACAATCGTTAACCGGAGCATTTCGGTGGGGGACGTTTTCGTGGCTATAAGCAGGCATAACTACACCAAGCCCGGCGAGTACCATGTCGCCGTTAATGTGACCAACCTGGTCGATAGCGAAGAAATTAACACCACGGTTTATGTGGAGACACCAGGAGACGGCGCCGTTCTTGCCATAAAGCGCGGCAATTTGACCGTAGCTGGAGGTGATCGTTGCACCGGTGACCTTTACGTTGCAGTGAATGATTCTGTCACGGCGACAGCAACAGTAAGAAATGGGACCAACGTAAACGGCTTGCTTGATTTTGGAGATAACTCGAGTGAACGCACGCGTTACTTCCATCGAGAGTTTCCAGACGGAGGATGGACCGTGCACCATTCCTACTCGAGGGCCGGAGAATACTACATCACTGTTATATTCTCCAACAGAAACCCTAAAAATGATAGCCATACTTGTAGGATCATCGTTCAGAATCCTGTCAACAAGGTCATGATAACAACTGATTCGCCTAGGAAAAGTTCAGATAGTAACGTCACTTTCAATATTTCGTTCCCAGGCTCACTTCAACCATCGGGCCCTCTTAGCTACATTTGGCGTTATGGAGATGGCGAAGTACGGAATATTAGAGTGAAAACTCACCCTTACCCTCGTAAATGCGGTGTTTACATCGCAACGGTTAATGTCTCTAATGAAGTAAGCTTTGGCTTTGCACAGGCTG
>OX421452.1:8207134-8219634 GCA_949126865.1 Montipora capitata | reverse complement strand
ACGCGAATTTATCTTCTCGTGCGTGACAGTATCTTAATGCGCTTACTTGTGAGAGACGCTATCAACACTCGAAGATAATAAACAATTATTGGATGTGGTTGAGCATGATATCATGAATTATCAAAACCGAGGTCTGTGTTATCTGCCGAAGCCGAAGGCTGAGGCAGATAACACAGACACGAGGTTTTGATAATTCATGATATCATGCGAAAACCGAATTCAATAATTGCTTTATTATACATTTTTCACATAATTCATCCTTAGAAACAGAAGCGAAGCGTTCAGCCATTTTGTTTCTGAGGAGAACACTCCAAGGGGTTTAGTAACCAGGCAGACGTTGAACTTGACATGATAAATGTAATATCTGCAGCAGATATTACATTTATCATGTCAAGTTCACAAGCTATTGTGAATTGATTGAATGCTCTCGACCAATCAGATTTTTCATAGTGAGTCTGATGTATAATAATGTAAAATGTATATAATGTGCGACCATGTAAATGATCCCCCTCACAACCCCCCATTCCCTTAATTTGCTCCGACGAAGGGTGACGCTGTAACGGCAACTTTTCAACGATTTTATCAACTCAGTTGATACGGCCCAAATTTTGTTTGTCTCTTAGGCATTTCTCCTTGGAAATTAATCACGTAATTCCGCGCTGAGGAGGAAGAGAATTCGTACCTATTTTTCAGAGAATTGTAAATCACCAGGAGACTGTACACGATATATATGTGAGGTATATAAGCCCATAACCTATGTTTAATTTGCGTTTCCCTTTTAGGTGCATTAAAAATTGTGCCTCAAAAATAAACCCAGCAACTAAAATGTCATTAAGAGGCGCAGCGCAACCTTCTGGCAACAAGAAAATTAGTGAGTATCAGTGGACAATAAAAGAATGTTTGAAGGATAAGGATGAATGCAAGGATGTGTCCAAAGACAAGTACAAATTACCGGAAGACATGAAGCAGGATTTCCTCATCATTCCAGCAGGATTTTTTAAAGGTAAAGAACAAGAAAGGTCTCAGGGATCAATTTCTTTTCTTGGTAATTGAGTCATAAGGTGGCCTATTTCATAATTGCCACATTTGTTATCTTCTCTTAATTACGGCCCGTTTGAACGGTTTCAACATTTGACCAACATTCGCTCAAAAAAAGTTGAACAACGGATGTTGGGCAAATGTTGGACGCAAAAACAAAGTTGTGCGGAGGCCGTTCAAACGGTTCCAACATTGCGCCAACACGAGAACCAACACTTTCGCGAAATTTGACTGCGATGAACTAACAACTAGAAACCAGTCTCTCTCGTCCAGATAAACTACCCCATATTGACATTTGCGGCCTGATGTGAGCATGCGTGTGTTCTACAATTGTTGAAGAGAGTGTTCAAACGGCTTCAACACCATGCAACATTTTCGAGAACAAAGAAAAATTTGAATCGATGTTGGAAAAGAGTTAAAACAGACTTAAACTTGATTCATCTCGCTTTCGACATTTTAACGCTTTCAACAATGTTAGACAACCTGTTCAAACGCACCGAAGATTTGGTTCAACAAAGTGTTGAATGCATGTTGAAGTAAATGTTGAAAGCATTTAAAGGGGCCTTTATTGTACTTTTAAGGCCCGGGTATGACAAGCCGTTTGTAGCAAAATTTAATCTTAGATACAATTGTTCAATCCTCTACATAAAAGTTTAATGTAAAGTCAATAAAGGCATTCAGTGCAATCCAATCCTTAAATGTTATATCCAATGCAATACCACGAATATTGATTCACTGCAATCCTTAAATCTATATGCTATCCGAAAATATATGTTCAAACTTCCTGGGACGAGCGCGGCCATATAGAACCAGAGTAAACTGTGCAAGGTATAGAACAGAAGATGGCGGGAGAGTGGGAACACGAATTTGACATAGAAGTTGAGTTTCCCAAGTTTCTAGGAGAAGTTGTAGATAGAACCGAGACAATATTTGAGAATTTTGACACAGATGCTGCAGAAAAGCAGGCCGAAGTTCTTGATCAAACGGTTAGCCTGCTTAGGTCGATGAAAGAGTGTTGCAACCTTGACACGAGGGACAAGGAAAAGCTCGATTCCATCGCTGGAGCCTTAGTAGATGTTTTTTAATGTGCTTTGTCGCCGGACTATCTCTCCGTGTACTGTGGCTGGGGATTCAGGTACGATAGATAAGGAAAAAGGAAACAATCCCACAAGACCATCTCTCAAAATTCCTTGTGAGATGCTAGAAGAACTGCGAGGACTGGGAATTCACTTGGACAAGGGTTGCAGAGATGCTCGGAGTTTCGAGGTGGACAGTTCACAGACGAGTAGCAGAGTATGGTTTACAGGATATGAGGGGCTTTGACGACTTACCTGATGAAAGACTCGACCGGATCATTCAAGGTTACATAAACAACCATGAGAGTGCTTCTAGGAAACATATTACGTTTCAAAATAGAAGTTAGAGTATGAAAACCCTGGGTAGTGTTGTTAATTTTATATACCCTGGCGATGAGAGTTTTAATTAACCCTAATTTGTACTGAAAGGGAGTAAAACTTAAATAATTTGTAAGTAGACCAGTGTTAAGCCTTTTTTCGAAAAACATGCAGAAGTGATACAAGAGCATTTCATTGTTACTTGATCTCTGCTTGGATATTACATCTAAAAAAGGCAATTTGCCATCTGCCATTGTAAACTTAATGTTGGGATGGCATTTGTTAAGGTATTGAAAAAACATATCTGCATCATGAGAACTTTGAAATCAACAAATAATATCATCTACATATCTACGATAATATAATACTTGGGTACCGGTGTATTTTTCCAACCAAAGCTTTTCATAATGACCCATGAGGAAATTGGCTAATACCGGAGCTAAAGGTGAACCCATTGCCACTCCATCTATTTGATCGTAAAAACAACCATTGAATAAAATATTGAAAAATTGTTTTAGTTGAAGTTTACTTACTTTTAGGTCCGAATTCATGTTACCATCAATTATGGCGTTGACAGCTAAATCAGTCGTCTCAGATAAAGGGATATTTGTAAAAAGGCTAGTGACATTTTAGGAAACTAGAAACTTGTCGCTGAAATCAAACTGTTTAATTTCTTGGACAAAAGAGAACGTATCTGTTGCACAAAACTCTGAAGATATGTGGGTTTAGCAAAGAACAAAGATACTTAGCTAAGTTGTAATTGTAAGTGCCTATTGATGACACAGTGGGACTGAAAGGAGGTTTGATAGTTTTGGGATCTTTGACTTAATGCAATTTAGGTGGTGGACCATATAGCCTAGCCGGTTGGGAACCAGTAGAATAAATTTCACGATAAATGTTAGAATTTAAGAGGCCGTTTTTCTTAAGTTTACGTAAAAACCGCTGTAACTGACCTTCCCTGCGTAGAGTGAGATCAGATTCCAATTTTTTAAATTTAGAGTTGTCTCTCAACAAATCGACCATAGCTTTATTGTAAACTACTTTGTCAAGAACTACAACTCCGTTCCCCTTATCTGGTCTCATGATGATGAAGTCCTTGTTATCTTTCAGCCTTTTTATTATTTTATGTTTCTTTAAGTCATTTATTGAAGGCTTAAAAGAGTTCACATAACTGGTGGCTAAATGCTGTATCTCATTCCGGACTTCATTGGCTTTGGTCTTATCCGAAAGATGCCTCTTGAGGTCACCATGGAGAAGTTCAACTGAATTTCTTGAATACTTGACTCTTGCTGGTATGCGGAGGGTTTTTTGCGAATGTAAGACCAAATTTCAAAATATCAAGTTCTTCGTCACACAGGTTATAAGACGAGACGTTAACAACTGTGTCATTGTGAGTGAAAGAAACAGAAGTTATCTTTCTATCAACTCAAAATCAAGGAGAGCTTCTATATTGAGCGGTTGAAACCCGAACTCAACAAACAATTTGATCATGTCAGTTAAGCATTACACTTTTAAGCTTTTACCGTTATGTCAGTTGTGTTTTCTATAATATTGTTGGTTAGTTTGAATTTTACCTACTTGTAACGAACATAACGAACAAAGAATCATTGTATTGATAGTTATATATTTACACGGATTATCTTGTAAAAATGTTAATGTTACACTCACTATAGCTGATGATGATGTTTGAAACATCGAAACATATTCCTTAAACTCAAAAGTGTGGTTGTATTTTTAAAAATATTAGTAAAAATAAAAATACAATAAAAAGCAGATAAATAGAAATACTCTGCTAAAAAACTACAAAATAAAAAGATTTCTTCGTTACTTTTATGAGTCGAGGAAATCAGATACCTGGGTGGTACCTTAATACATCCTACGCGATTAGAGAGGCCGTCCAGATTTGAAATAATAAAACTGGCATATCGTAAGATTGTAAATAATTTGTAAATTTAATTTATCAACCCAAAAATGCAATTTACAAAAAGAAAAAAAGAAAGGAGCCCAAATGGAGGGTGGCCAGCCACCCTATTCACCCCACCCCCTTCAGCCCCCCCCACCCCTCCCCTCGCCACTGGATCTGCCCCTGGTGTTGGTTAAAAATGCTTGGAACTACATACGCTGAAAAAAGTATTTATATTCAAGAGAATTGCACACCACCCTTCAAAATAACCTATTTTATTTTACACAGGTGAACCGGTTGGTTATAAAGTGGTTTTGGAGGGAAGCTTTCCTCGAAGCGAACCTGGAATGGTCAGTAAAACATTGGAGGTGAACGAACCACCAACAGCAGGCTATTGTTCGGTGAAGCCGCCCGAGGGCGAACCTCTGGCCACCAAATTCAACGTCTCGTGTGCAGGATTTCACGACGTGGACAAACCTCTAAGCTACGAGTTTCTCTACTCAATGGACAATGGCGCTACCCGAGAGTCTTTGGGAAATGGATTCAAGTCGTTTCGCGCTGCAATTCGTCTGCCCAGTGGTGATCAGAAATATAATTATAAGATAAAGTTTTTTGTCAAAGTCGCTGATAATCTCGGAGCCGTGTTGGAATTCCCAGTCGCCTCCAGCGTAAAGGTCAGTTACTATTCGATTTCCTGAAGGCCCTGGTCAAACGGCGCATGATAATCGATGATAGTTGAAGCTCGCGCTTCCGTTTGACCACCAACTATCATACACTATCATCGACTATCATCAACTATCGTTCATTTTGAGCTTGTTCAAATTCTTCATGATAGTCGATGATAGTTTTCCTCGTTTGACCACTCATATGATAGTTCATGATAGTTTTTGGTCAGCTGTTTTCCCCGAAATTCGGCGGGCTCGTTTAAAATGGCCGCCGAAGGTTCCTCGAGAGGCTCAGCTGCAGCTTCAGAAATTCGTGTTTACATCCAAGATGATAATCATGACAAAGAAAATATTGAAGACCAAGATAACATAGAGAAGATATCTTCTGAAGAAAGCGTCAATTCGCAAGAATTAGAAGAGACACCGCCAAAAAGAAGCGTATCTCTAAACGTTCATCGCTCAAAAGGGCAATTACTAGTAAACAAGCTGCTGCCCTCTTTCGTCGCGATAAATTCACACTTCTACAAGTTTGTATTACGGGAAGACATTTTAGTGTTCACATTTTTACGCGGAAAGAGCCTGGAACTAGCTGCTCGCGTGAATTTGCTTGCGCGACTGCCGGTGTACTATCATCAACTATCGCGAACTTCTTTGGCCGTTTGACCATGTGAATGATAGTTGGTGATAGTTGATGACAGTTTGGAGAGAATCAACTATCATCGACTATCATGCACCGTTTGATCAGGGCTTAAGACTTGCTATTTTCGATTGACAATAATAATAATAATAATAATAATAATAATAACAACAACAATAATAATACAAATATTAATAAGAAGAAGAATAAGAAGAAGAAGAAGAAGAAGAAGAAGAAGAAGAAGAAGAAGAAGAAGAAGAAGAAGAAGAAGAAGAAGGAGAAGAAGATATTGAGATTCAAGAAGATGGAAATTTGCATACCATTTCTCAAGAAGAAGTGAATTTGCATACGACCACAGCATTAATTACAAGTCCCAGGAGAAACAGGTTTAAATAGTGAAGCAATTAAGCTGGCGCAAAAAGCAGACATCATCTATGCTTCGTTGGGTAATGTCCCGGGAGACTACTCGCAGCGCTTTGTGGACACAAGAACAAAGGAAAGACCGTCTTTAAAGGATTTGGAAAATATAAACACGGTAGTATTAGACATGATGAATAACAGGAGAGAGAGCCCGGATGAAAGCAGCCACTATGTGTGAATGAGATGAGGAGAAAGAAGAATTGGAGTGCCCCTGGACTAGATAGGATTGTCAACGTTTGGTGGAAAATGACAATGACATCAATAAGGCATTCTAAACCATCACGAGAAGCATGGAGGACTTTCAACTGTGGTTTTTGGAAGGAAAATCAACACTGATTCGCGGTTTTCATCCACTTGACGTGACGGCCATGTTGGTGTACAAAACAATAGAAAATGGCCCCACACGTTTTGCATAAAAATAGAGTCAAAGTCCCAAAAGACATTTTACTGCATTGTTCTGTACACCAACATGGCCGCCGTGACGTCAGATGAAAACACCCAATAGAAAATCGTTTGATTGCACGTGACGTCACGGCGGCCATCTTGTTGGAAAGAACAATAGCGAAAAGGTCTTTTGGGAACTTCCCAAGTTTTGCATAATAATAGAGTCAAATTCCCAAAAGACCTTTTACAGCATTGTTCTGTACACCAACATGGCCGCCGTGACGTCAGATGGAAATCATCAATACCCAAACCTGGTAACTTTACGAGTGACAATCAAAGGTCAATTGCTTGCTTGAATACATTGTACAAATGGTTCACTTCCTGTCTGCTTGTCCCTATTGACCGAATGCATAAATGGCGGCCAAAAATGTATTCTTTTGTTTATGTGCTAATGAGACTCAATAGCCTCGCTCTCAAGCAACCTTTCTTTTGTATTTTGTCCATCCAAACGAGGCTAGAGAGGCTAATTAGCACATAAACAAAAGAATCTTTTTTTGGCCGCCATTTATGCATTCGGTCTATTGATAATCACTTAGAAGAGTATAGCTTGATGGAGAAAGAACAAAGAGGTGCTAAGAAAGGGTGCAGTAGCACGATGGATAGTCTCCTGATTGATCGAAAGATTGCCATAGAAGGAAAAGATTATGACTCTATGTCTCACAACTCGTGGCCGCTTCTCAAGATGATGAAGGTTCACCGACTCCTTCTTTGGATATGCAATATCATCAGCAATCTGACTAACAGCTGGAATACACGCATCGTTGCTATAAAACGAGTCAAGGTCAGGAAGAGTCTGATATTATCATATTTAACAAAGGGTTACCACAAGGAGACGCGTTATGCTCGGCCCTCGTCTGTTCACTCTGTATTTAAACACCGTGGCATGGAAATTGAAAGCAACCGATAGCTATACGTTATCGAAACCAATAGACTGGAAGATCACAAGTTCATTTTATATTGATGACCTTAAGATCTGTGAAACTTCTGAAAGTAAGCTCAAGACCGTCCTCAAAATCACCAAAGATGCAATGAAAGATATTGGTCTAGAATGGAAGTCGCAGAAATGTTCAGTAATTAACTTCAAGAGAGGGCAGCAGGTGCAAGGCACAGATGTAAAGGTGGATGAAGAAAGGGTGATTAAACACTTAAAAACACGTCCCCGTGTACACGGAAAATACTGAAGTACGTGCTAACAGGATAGATGCCCGCATCATTAACCACAAAGACAAGAAGATCACAACACTGGAAATGAGCTGCCCATGGACCGAAAATCGCGGCAAGAAAGACGCGGAAAAGACCCGCAAGTATGGCCCTCTCAGATATGAGTTAAAACATCAATTCAAAGGATACAAGCTGGAACAGTAAAACGTCATTATGGACGTTCTTGGTGGATATTCCATAGTATCGCGATCTTCTTCGCTGGTAGAAAGAATTGAAATTTCGATCAGGCGCGGGTTGATTAGTTTACAGTTTTATTTATCCTTATAAATGGTGGATCGCGATACAAAACTACTTGCGATTTTGAGACGCAAATATATTCCGCAAATATATTCCGTATTGGGCTCCGTCGCTTCGCGACTCCGCCCAATACGGAATATATTTTCTCCCAACTAGCCGTCAATATAATGAGGTATTGCCGTCTCAAAATCGCAATTTGTTTATAGAGTTGGAAGAAAAGATGACAAAGTTGGTGGGAAGGAAAGGCAGTCAAGTGCTCTTCAAAATGCAGAAAGCTGTAATTTCGTTGACCTTGAACATTGCGCGTTTTTTCAAAACAGTTTTGTATTCGCGTAAACCATTGATTAATTTAACTGGAACTATCAAATCAAATTACCATATTATGATTCTTAGAGACTTTAAGAAAACCGTACGACACTGGACTAAGCAATTGTTACCAATTGTAGTATTTTATATTATACTATCAACTTTGGTTTAGTGGACAGAAAATTTAAAAAAAAGGACTCTTAGCTATCTTAATATATGTATATATATATTTATAATCTACATAGATACATTTTATATATATTGTGGAGATTAGTTAGCCAACGTTAACATGGCCTCTAGGTTACGTTTTCGCCCCTTTGTGCCATTTTAATGTTTAGCAAATAGACGTTTTAACACTGCTGTCATGATGATAATGATAATAATAATAATGGAAACTTTATTTGTCTTCGAATACAGTTGTAAATCTCTCTACGTATAGGCAATTAACAACTGGTTACTTGAAACTGAGTGATATACTTGTATACTGTATTTACAAATGAATAGAAAAAATATATATATATGTATATATATTACAGTTTTATTAAGTCTGGGCTATCCCAAGTCTTGTTTCTACGACAGAATATAAAATATGTTGCTCTAATGGCTAGACTTATCATTTTTTTCATTATACAGTGTTGTTGCGTTTTGTCAATGCCAATGTAATTCATCATGTCTAAGAACGTAGAGCATTCGTTGGAGAGAACACCAAGGGAGCTCATGGAAAGGTTTACAAATTTAACAAATCTATAGTTACTTCTCATGTCTTTGACCACGTTCATGTATTTTTCTTTTTTGCGTACTGCATTGTTTTTAAGGTTAGATTCGAAACCAACCGTTAGTTCTAGAATATATAGGCACTTGGACTGTATTAGGAAAAGAAGATCTGGACGATAATTTTCACCAGTTATAATTGAAGGACTCGGAAAGCCATTGACATCAGCATAGAGTGAAGAGCGATCATTAATTACAGGTTGAAGTGAGTTGGCAATGAAGTTGAGAATTGAGTCGTGTCTCCAGGTGAAGCGATCAAGGTAATGTTGACAACCAGCGACAATATGGAGGGGTGACTCAGGGTTAAAGCAAAAGGAGCAATCAGGACTTTGTGATAATCCCCATCTTGTCATATTCGTACGTGTAGGAAGGGAAATGTTGATGTAGCGAATGGTAAAACTGTAGATGTTTTTGGGTAGATGAGACTGGGCAGACGACCAAATAGAGTTAACATGCAGATGGCAATGAGTGCTTGATAATATTTGTAAAAAAGAAACCTTGAGATGTTAAGTGGTGTTGCAGTTTGTCTTCTTGATCAGAACGGAAGTCTTTAAGAACTTCCTTGGTGGATTTGAACACATCTTATTGAATATTGGTGTGACTGCTTGACGACTTCCAGAGATCTTTTAGGGCATCATTCCGTGACTCTTTTAAGGAATTGCGGAGAACTGTTTTGCACTGAGTGAATTTAACTGAAGGAGGACAAATATTAAGCCCAAATTTATTGCGTTCTAGGAAAACATTACTCAGTGTAACAGATATCGGGATTTCAAGCCATTTTCGAATATAGCCGTTCACTATAGAATCAAGATTTGCTATTATCCAGGTTTTTGATATGTCAGCTACAGTAAAATGCCAGGACAGTTTAGATAGGACATAGCGGCTGTACAGCAGAAGTTTGTTTTTGGGATGCAGTGGTTTCTCATCAATGTCACACATCAAGTCTTGTATAAGAGAGGACAATTCTGACATGTGTTGGTTGTTAGACATGTTGAAGTCAAAGTAGCGTCCTAAGTAACGAAATGATTCACCCATTTCCACATACGGGACAAGAACTCCATTTATCAACAGTTTCGGTAAATATTGGACAGATTTAGTGCACAGTTTCCGTATTCCAAAAGTAAAACATTTGTCAACCCTTATTATCATATTAGACTATTGACACCAGATTATAAAGCGGTTGATTAGGTGCTGATTTTCTGATTCCTGACCACTTATAACAGCGGCGTCGTCTGCGAATTGGAACCAGTGGATCGGATTTAAGAACCTTAGGGAAAAGCCAAATTGACGATATTTTTTTAACAATAATAATAATAATAATAATAATAATAATAATAATAATAATAATAATAATAACCAATGCCATAAAGGTCAAGATTGATAAGTCGCAAGAGAACTCACTGTGTGGCCTGTGCAATCAGAAAAGCGAAACAAACCGTCAATCACATCTTGAAATAGAATTGCAGCAATGTTAACAAAGATACAAATAAACTATAATATAGATTACAGGATGTGTTTGGTGACCAAAGCAGCAATGCAAAGAAAATTATACTAATGTTGATTAATGAAGATAAAAAATTCCGTCGTTTAAACCCATATAATTTTCACAAAATTAGCCAAAAATGTATTAAAAAACCCTTTACAATTAAAAATAAAACATTCAAAAACATTCAATAACGAGAGGAATAAACGAGCTAATCAATTATATTAAATCTCAAACCACTACTACTATTACTACTACTACTACTACAACTACTACTACTACTACTACTACTACTACTAATAATAATAATAAAATAATAATAATAATAATAATAATAATAATAATATGACATTATGACAATAAACATAATGATAATTGCTCTTCAAGGGGAAGGTACTATGTCACTGCATTGTTTGCTTTCCAGATTGAGGAGAAGACATTTTCTGTCGAGGAACTAACGGATACGGCTGGTGATCTAGAGCAATTATCTGCCGGTGGAAATGTGAAGGAAGCAGCCAGTCTTGTCCTAAGCCTTGCGAAGGTGTTGGATACCAAGGGGGATGAAGCTGATCTTGGAGATAAAGAGCAGATAACAAAGGTAGATAATTTTCTCCCGAGTGTGATAGACACATCACTTCTGGGTGCTTGTCAGTCAATATATGTTTGGTATATCCCTAATGGCCACCAATCCAGGCCTAGTTAGAGCTTGACATAATGTGAAAAGATACCAAAGTAGGACTGATTGACGATAACGATAACGATAACGATAACGATAGCGATGACTATAATGATGACGATAACGATAACGATGGCGATAACGATAACGATGACGTTAATTATCATTATTATTAATTACGAGAACAACAACAACAAAAACCGCACTTTTTTTATTTTAAAGAAAGATAGAATACATACACCGAATTCATAAATGGCGGCCAACCTGGGTCGAGTTAGCGGCAAAATATGATATCGAGGCGTTTTAGGATGAACACGCAGTATTTTTGAGGAGGGAAGGAGAAAACGAACGACCGACGTGCGGAAAATTACATTCCTGGTTCTTCTTTAAGTATCAGAAGGTCATCGGTATTAAAAAATGATGAGCTACAGTTTTGGCTGAAATGTTGGAACGATTTGCCTAAAGCTCAAATTGTGAAGAGGTAATATTTAAACTTTAGTAAGCTTACATCGTTCGATCCGCTTTGTCATAATTGTGTAAAATCAAGTCATCTGTTTGAAGAAATTAAAAAGAGCTCTTCTTTTTCTTTCTGTTGCTATTGCTTTTTTAAGAGTCGAGGAATACATCATTCAAGGAAAAGACAATTTTCTTATTGATCCGAATCCGAACTTGTTGTACAAAAAGCGAAAATTTGCCAAGCAGGGTGCGAGTTGTGCTGTTGTTAATACTCTGTGAATACTCTGTTGAGGTTTCTTAAACAAAACTGAGGCAAAAATTTCCGAGACCTTTAAGTGTTAGGTTCTCTCTAGTGGAGAAAATGTCGCTTTTTACGAAGGTAGAAATGAACAACTTTATCGGGAAGAGCGGCTGGGAAGCATCTTTTTGTCCCAACCAGCTGGAAGAAGGGAAAAACTCTTGATGATCTAAATGTGCTGGTATTATTTACAAAGTTTGTTCCCATCTTACCTTGAATATTTTAAAATGTCAATATTTAGCTCAATCTTACTCACATCTGTCGTACTGCACTGTCTAAGGGAAGTACCTACTCCACTAAATTAAGTTGTTTACTACTGCTACAAAAAAAGAGTATTAAGGATTATATCACAATCAGGCTGACCAGATCATAGCAGACCCTTGTTTACTTGATTACGTATACTGAACGTATTTCAAATTACTAACTTACAAATGGGTGAGCTTGTATACAAACATCAAAATAACTTGCTTCCTGATATTTATGACTCCTATTTCACAAACATCAGAGAGGCCCATCGACATTGCACATGTTCAAGATCAAACCAAAACCTG
>OX421452.1:8197134-8204634 GCA_949126865.1 Montipora capitata | reverse complement strand
GACCCAGGTTGGCCGCCATTTATGATTTCGGTTTATGAGCATAGCATTTTACAAATGAACTAAGTTAGACGAAAAACTTCTCTGACGGTGGGAAAGACTAACCCTAACCCTAACACACCATAACACCAATCCCGTTGTGTGCCGCCATGGTGATGAGACCTAACAAGTTTAAGGACGAAACAGCTGTCCATGGCTAACCGCCAATGAACCAAGTGAAATGGTTGTGCGCATGCGTGACATGATCGTGTCACCGAGTTTGGTGTTATGGTGTATTCACCTTGCTTTGAAAGCTTTTTGTCCCTCTGACCACTTGTGCCTCTCTCGCCTATGTTGAGCTTGAATGCTATCACTGGCGTAAATTGGACAAATAAGCAAGACAGAAAGAAGTGTTGAACAATCTAACAAAAACCTATTCTTGTAATATCTAGGCGATGTTACGTTTCTCCGCAAAGGTCGTTGCCATATGCTTGTACGCGTTACCATTTTGATTTATCGAAACTCCTACTAAGTTGAGATCGTGTTTCCATTTCTGACTTCCATCATCAAACACTGCAATCCTTACACAGAGGAGCGGAAATTGAATACTTTCTCAATGAACAAGAAATCAGTTAAACGCTTTTCAGTTGGCAAATACTGGAGTTTTTAAGGAACAAATTCCTCAATAACCGCCGGGATTGAAAAAGAATTATTTACAGAAAGTTTACAAATTTATCTGGGTAAACGCAATCCAAGTCAGTTGTGGTATTTTCGTTACTTTTAATAACGGAGACTGTGGTGGCAGAGTGTCAACTGAAGATATTACTGAGACATAGCATAAGGATCAGAATAATGAATTCTTGGCTTCCACTCGCGTGATTAGACGGCCATGTTTATGTACAAAATAAAAGCAAATATGGCTCGCGGTTTGCATGATGATACAGCCAAATTTCAAAAAGACTTCTTCGCTATTGTTCAGTACAGCAACATGTTTGCGATGACGTCAGGTGCAAGTCGAGGATACCATTACCAGTTCAGTGACAAGGCAGAGTGGAAGATTCAAAATTAGCACCTTCACGTACGGATACCATAATTTGCCATATATATATTTTATGAGAACGGATGTTTTATGAGTCAAATGAGTCAATGAGACTCACACCCTGCAAGCAGAGCCTTTCTTTTGCTTGCTCGATTTTGGCGTTCTCGAGAAAGGCTCTGCATGAATCGAGTAAGATCTTTATTGAATATGCGCTGCATGTTGCCAGGATACAGTCTCGAACCCAAGCCTAATATGCCAGATCTCGCCGCCATCGTGGTTTTTCATGGTACAGCGGGCTCAATTATAACCATCGGTTTTGTCACTAAACGGACGCTCGCTCTGGAAAAACCGGTTAGACGAGGGAAAACAAGATTGACTAGTCCAGAAGCTCGGGCTGCGGCGGTTTCAAAGAGTTGACGCGATTTGGGCAGAGCCTACTTTTGTCCTCCTCAGTAAAGAAAAAGACAAAAGGTGGCTCTGCTCGCAGGGTGTGAGACTCAGTCAATACAGCAATAATTTATCGATTAAGCCTAAGCCCTCGTTTCAGTGATTAAGCCTAAGCACTCTGTGAAATTTTAGCTTTCATTTTATGGGTTAGGGTAACTGCACTAACTCATTGACTCATTGACTCTTGACTCATGACTCATTGACTCATTGACTCATAAATACTTGATCCCTATTTTATTACCCAAGTTAGATTGAACAAGACGCTCTATAAGCGTTTACTCGGAATATATGAGGCACAGAAATAGGTGCATTTAGTTTGGAAGGTTGACAGGGTCTGAAAGAAAATTGGACTGAAGGACTTAATAGCCGATTTTGCTATTGCATTGACAGAGGAGGACGCTTCCTCAGTTTGTTCACGGCTAAATGTCGGTTTCGAAACTGTTATAACTGGACAATCATGTACATAGTATATCACGAGCTGGAATACAGAACAGCTTACAGAACCGAACCTGAACAGAAAAACAGAACTACACTTCTGAGCCCTACTATGCAAGCGCACCGAACCTAGGACCCGGATATAACATCTCCCCCTTCAAGGGAAGCAGTCACTTAATCTCAACTGAACAAGTGTTCTTTTCAACAACATTAAAGTCAGCTAGTGTTTTCACTTTAGTTCATAATCTCGCAAATAGATGGGTGGACCCCGATTGGTCCTTGTGGGATAGCGTTTTTCCATATTAGTAGGTACGGAAATGTCACACGAAGAACTTGAATGAGCTCTGAAAGTATCATCACCAGTGACAGTTTCTGGAACGTCCAACTGGGAACTAGGCAGAGTTGTCATAGCAGTGTCAAGATCTAAATGAGGCTTGGAAACTCTCAGTGTTTGGCTGTCCACAGGAGAAGGTTGACAGCTACCAGCCAAAGGAATTTCATCTGACATCGAAGGAAGGTCATCCGCCCCTGAGGTATCCATACGAGAAGGCATCTCAGGCAGCTGATCGATCACTGAGTCATTGGTCGATGGAACTACACCTACAGGTCGGCTAAGGAGTTGATCAACATGCCGTTTCCACAAAGAACCGGACACATCAACTATGTAATGCCTTGAACCAAGAACTTCAGTAATAACACCTTGCATCCATTTCTCTCCCCTCCCATAATTTCTTGCTAGGACAGGATCACCTTTATTGAACTGGCGCAGGCCTCTTTTTGCAGTGCGACTTATCATGGTCGTATATTGACGAGCTTCAACATGTTTTTCAACAGAAGGAGTCAGTAAATCCAGACGTGTACGCAATCTCCTACCCATCAGAAGCAGTGAAGGAGGTTCACCCGTAGTAGAATGTGGAGTGTTTCGATAAACCAACAAGTATTTGGCAATTACAGCAGACACATCCGTTTGAGTGACCTGAGCTTGTTTTATTGCAGACTTCAAAATCTGTACCACTCGTTCAGCCTGACCGTTGGTGGATGGTTTGTAAGGTGCAGATGTACGATGCATAATGCCATTGTTAGCACAAAACTGTTCAAATTCTGTTGAACTGAACTGTGACCCATTGTCAGAAACAAGAATTTCTGGAAGACCATGCCTACTGAAAATGTCACGTAATGCAGTGATGGTCGCTGAGGATGTAGTACTGGTCATTTTCACCACCTCCGGGTATTTGCTGTATGCATCAACAACAACAAGGTAAGTACACCCACCTATTGGTCCAGCAAAATCTACATGAATACGGGACCGTGGCCGTGCTGGGAAGATCCAGGGATGAATTTGAACTGTAGGGGGTGCTGATCTCAGAGACTGGCAAGTGTTACACAAGGAAACAGTTCTTTCAATATGTGAGTCGATGCTGGGCCACCAAACATAAGACCTGGCCAATGCTTTCATGCGGGAAATTCCAGGATGAGTGGCATGTAATTCTTCCAAAACTTTCTTCTGAAGCGAAGGAGGTACAATAACACGAGTGCCCCACAGTATACAGCCCTGTTGGGTAGTCAACTCATCTCGTTTGCTCTTGTAAGGTACAAGTGTAGGATCCACAACACCAGGCCAGCCACTAATAACATAAGTGTACACTTTGGACAGCACTGGATCGACTTGGGTCTCTTTCTTGATCATCTGACTGGTCACATTGGTTACAACCTCAGAATCCAAGAAGTAGCATTCAACATTCTCACACTTGGGTGACCATGTCTGAGGTAAAGGAAGACGGGACATGCTGTCTGCATCAGCATGTGCAACAGTGCTCCGGTACTCAATGTTGTAGTTGTATGAAGCCAGGATAAGGGCCCACCTTTGAAGTCGAGCTGCAGAATGAGCAGGAATAGGTTTATGTGGTCCAAAAAGAGTTAGCAGTGGTCGATGATCTGTTAAAATTGTGAAGGAACGGCCATACAAATACTGGCGGAATCGTTTCAATCCAAAAATGATACTCAGAGCCTCCTTTTCCAATTGAGAGTAGTTTTGTTGGGCACTTGTCAAAGTACAAGAAGCAAAGGCCACGGGTCGGAATTGCCCACCAATCTTGTGAGACAGAACTGCTCCTGCACCGTAAGATGAAGCATCACATGAAAGGAACAGGGCCAGAGTGTGATCATAGTGTACTAATGTCTGAGAATTCAGTAACAAGTTCTTTGCTGAATTAAATGCATCTTCTTCAATTTTGGACCATCTCCAAGGGGTATCTTTCTTGAGCAGATTGTGAAGAGGTGCCAGTACAGTGGAATGATGTGGCATGAACCTTGAATAGAACATTATAAGTCCCAGAAAAGACTTTAATGTGGTAATATCCGTCGGCCTTGGAGCATCACGGATGGCTGCAAGTTTATCGTCGGTAGGATGTAAGCCCTCTCCATCGAGCTTGTGACCTAGGTAAACTACTGATTGCTGAAGGAATTTGCACTTGGTCTTGTTCAGTTTGAAACCAGCAGAACGAAGACGTTCCAGCACAAGAGAGAGGGTGCGAAGGTGATCTTCTGGGTCAGTTCCAGCCACAAGAATATCATCCAAACGACTTACAGCTTTGGGAATGTCAGACAGCAAACTGTCCATGATTCTCTGAAAAATAGCTGGACCAGAATGGATTCCATTTGGCATTCTTTTAAATGTAAACAAACGAATGTGAGTATTGATTATCAGATTGGACTGTGATTCTTCTGCAATTGGTATTTGATGATAGGCCTGCTTAATGTCTATAACACTAAACACAGTACATCCCCTCAAGGCTGAATGCATGTCCTCAATCTGCGGCATAGGGTAGGTCTCGACCTTAGCAAATGCATTGTATGTTACGCTAAAATCTCCGCATACACGTACTTCATCACTGTCTTTCTTTCCAACTACTACAATAGGGGCAGCACTAACAGCAGTAGTAACTCTCTCAATCACGCCATCTTTTTCCATTTTCAACAAGGTACTCTCCACTTTTGATTGCAAAGCATAAGGAACTGGTCTGGCTTTGTGAAATTTGGCCCCTTGACTTTCATTTAACACAACAGGCTTACCAGTATAACACCCCAGTTCAGGTTGATACAATTCACTATACTGCTCAAGGACAGAATTTAATGTCTGATCTCCAGAGGTAGCTGGAATTGTAGACAAATCAGATGGCAAAGGTCCAACATTATTCAAACCTGGCAGGTTTTGCCAATCCAACTTGATATGCATAAGCCAATTTCGTCCAAACAATGCACAGGACCCTTCTTTCACAATAAGTAAGGGTAATGAATACTGGGATCCCGAGTACTCAACATTCACACAAGCCTCTCCTAAAGGACGCACAGTTTCACCAGTGTAGGTGGACAGAATAACATTTGTAGGATTAATTTTGACATCAGGACAAACTTCTTTAATGAAACTGATTGGAGCAAGAGACAAAGCGCAACCAGTGTCTAACTGCATACAACAATTAGTGTTTTCAATCTTCAGCTGCACAGAAATTTCAGATCTAAACATAGTGTTGACATCATAAACCACATAAAGTTCGTCGTTCTCACATACCGGTTCTTGTGCAAGTTCTTCTTCAGCACACATGGTGTTAATACCACCCTTTTTGCAAACTCGAGCAATATGGCCTTTTACGTTACAGTTCCGGCATACAGCATTTCTAAATTTGCATTTAGGCCTTAAGTGATCCGGGCTACCACATGAGAAGCAAGTATAAGAAGTCGCTTGTGACAAATTCGAAGGTTGACGAGCACCTTGTCGCGAACCAAACTGTAAACCTGTATATCCACGAGAAGAAGCAGAAAAAGAATCCTTGGTAACTGAATTCACAGGCTGAGGTAATTGTTGTTGAACTTGCAGTGACTCCTTGGCCGCTATTTCATCAGCAACAGCCACTTGAAGGGCCTCTTGAAACGAGCGATCTTCGCTCAGGAGTTTTTTCCGTGTAGCTGGGTTGCGAATACCACACACAAACTGATCCCGAAGTGAGCGGTTCAAGAATTCACCAAAATTACACGTGGAAGCCAGATGTCTAAGACGGGCGCTGTAATTAGAAACACTTTCGTTTTCTTCTTGAACACAACGGTGAAATCTATACGATTCCGCAACTTCCAGTCGCTTGGGCTTAAAATGTCGCTGGAGTAAATCACGTAACGCATCAAACGTTTTATTTCTCGGGTTCTCTGGACTGCATAAATCACGAAGAGTTCCATACGTGTTCTTACCGATTACCGAAATCATTACAGCGACTTTTTTCCTGTTGGCCGCTTGAATAACAGCCGCGGTAGCATCAGCAGGATAATGGCCAATACTATTAGCTTCAAAGAATTGTTCCAGTCTTTCGAAATAAGCGGTGAATGTCTCACTCGACGGATCGAACTCCCCGACGGAGCCAAGCAGCGTTGGCGAAGACATGATGAAAACCACCAATGCACAGGCAACCACGTGCGCGAACGTATTGAAGAAATGAACACAGAATAAAATCATCCAAAGAAGAATACGGATGGCCACGTATCACAACGAAATCGGAGAGAATCCCATCCTCGTCGCCAAAATGTTATAACTGGACAATCATGTACATAGTATATCACGAGCTGGAATACAGAACAGCTTACAGAACCGAACCTGAACAGAAAAACAGAACTACACTTCTGAGCCCTACTACGCAAGCGCACCGAACCTAGGACCCGGATATAACAGAAACGACTTGGAAATTTTTCTGTGAGCATCGTTGTTTGCAGGGACGCCCGCTTGGATTCTGTGCAAAGCTTCTTATTTGATTGTCGAACGCAGTATAATAATCCAAGATTGATATTACTGCTAGGTTACGAATAAACAGCCGTTATTATCCTGTTTTTATGCCAGTGCAACAGGTTTTACGTGGATATGTATACTCCCAGGGTCAACGGTTCAACTCAGGCGAATGTATTTTGTTATAGATAGTTGCATTTCAAAAGATTTAATGAAGCGCGTTGTTGTCATAGTGAGTTTGGCAAATGGCTGTTTACGTTCTGTGAACGAGGGCTGATACAACATGAAAATAAGCAAAGGTTACGTCCTTGTGGGGAGTGTAGTAAAGGCCTTGAAGTGGGAACAGAGCAAGATTATTACTGGGTTGCCGAATGGCAATCCAGTTCATAATTAATATGAGTTGTGTTTTTTCTGTTATAGTTTTATTCTTTTTTCCCGAGTCATGAAAATGGAAAAGTTGCGCAATAGGTCTTTCCTGTCACTCCCCTGCTAAGTATTGTCTTTGTGTGTAGAGTCTTCTGCGCGTATTTTGGTAGGTTTCAGAGGGTAGTAGAAATGCGCAGATTTTATCCGGTGGACACAGTAGAATATTTAATTAACCTGCAATGGCGTAGAAGTCATTGTAACGCAAATGGAGTTTAAGTGGATCTTTAAACGAAATATACCCTTTTGGAGCTCTTATGGAACGTCAATTCGATAAAAAAAACACAAGCGGTAAATTATGAATATCTGGAATCTTAAAAGCGACGAATAAATTGTGGACTTCGACAACAATTGCATCTTTCGCCGTCGGATATCAAAGTAAGCTGTATTTCTAATATTTTACTGATTGGGATGT
>OX421452.1:8189634-8194634 GCA_949126865.1 Montipora capitata | reverse complement strand
TTGACATGTTTGCATAACGATGGCAGGAATTCTTGCTGTTTAGTTATTCTCGTGTGTGTTGGTTGTTTGCAAGCACGGAATGAAAATGAAGGGTTTTTTTGCCTCTAATAGCAAATATGTTGTTTGTTTCAATAAAATTTTTGGCTGGAAAAGGTTTCTGTGATATTTTTCCACCTTTGTGGATAACTAATTTGCATGCGTGGATTGATTTTACATCAATTGCAGTGACTTACACTTCAGAAGAGACATCCTTTTGCTTTAATTTCGCGGATTTAAAAATCTTTAACTTTTTCTTCGGAAAACTGTAGTAAGCCACCTTAACCAACGAAGTCCCCGCTTCCTAATTCTATTGTGCATTTTGCGGGTTTCGACAAAACACTGACCCCCGGTCAACTGACCCCCCTACTGACCCCCTATAAAATCAATGGGAAAATGAATACTGCTTACTTAAGCCTCAACAACCCTTCTTAAACAGCATTGTTCAACAATATTTAAGTCTAAGCACCCATTTTAAAAAGGTTAGCTTACATGAAGTAATCGGCCATCACAACAATAATCGAAAACTAACCTTTTTAAAATGGGTGCTTAGACTTAAATATTGTTGAACAATGCCGTTTAAAAAGGGTTGTTGAGGCTTAAGTAAGCAGTACTCATTTTCCCATTGATTTTATACGGGGTCAGTAAGGGGGTCAGTTGACCGGGGGTCAGTGTTTTGTCGAAACCCGCATTTTGCTGCACAGAAAACTAAATTTTATCCAGATTGAAGCTCGGAATATATTCCGAGTGATGAAACCAGGAGCCCATGAATAGGAGCGAACAACTCCCATTCTCAGCATATGTCACGGCATTTTTACAGATCGACTACCTTTTCCGCAAAAAAACGAAGGTAGTTCGGGTTCGGTGGCGCTATGACGTCGAGTTAGTTACTTTTAATTGGTCAAAGGGCTCTTGAAGGAGTCTCATTCGCGGGAAATTCAAACTAAGAATAAATCGGTCGCTGAAAACGCTGTGACAGGAATATATTGCTGTTGTTTGCTCCTCGTCATGGACTCCTGATGTTACTGCGTTTAAAGGGAGAGTATCACGGTATTGCTCACGTTCTAGCCGTAACAAATGTCATCATGAGCCAATCGGAAGCAACAATATAATTCGTGCGGGAAATGTACACGTACGTGTAAAAATTTCTCAATTATTAAACAATCACTAATGAGCCAAGGGCGGTCGACTTCACGGATGACTGAGCGAGAAATTTTCACGCGTACGTGTAAATTTCCCCCACGAATTATAACGTCACTTTCGATTGGCTTATAACCGGTGACATTCGCTGCGGCAAGAACATGCGCAATACCGCAATACTCTCTCTTTAATTGAGATTAGTATAAATACACAGGTGATTATACAAAATAGCGCGCTCTCATTGGCTCGCTATCTCGGATTATCAGCCGATAATCACCTCGACGGACAAAATGGCTGCCAGTAGTCGTTTTTCCACTGTAAATGAAGATGATTTCGCGTTGAAATGTTTTTTTTTTCTCTTTTTTGAAATAATCACCTGTGTATTTATACTAAAACAATTATTCGCCTCAGGCTCAGTGATTATCGGTGAATATTCACCTCGACTTCGTCTCGGTGAATATTCATCGATAATCACTTCGCCTTCGGCGAATAATTGTTAATTAATCCGCTTTTACTTTCCTGGGAGCAAAGAACTGGACCAAGCTGACTGCCCTCAAAGTCGGGGAGCGACTACCCTTACCATTTTTGCAGTTAGGCCAACTAACTCTTAACTCTCTCTCTCTCTCTGTCTCTCTCTCTCTCTCTCTCTCTCTCTCTCTCTCTCTCTCTCTCTCTCTCTCTCTCTCTCTCTCTCTCTCTCTCTCTCTCTCTCTCTCTCTCTCTCTCTCTCGTGTTTTTCTCACATTTTCTAAATATAATTTTTCGTCTATTCATTCGTAGATCAAGGAAAGTTGTTTCGACGCCTTATTGGGGAAAGACACGGAAGTGTCGGAAGAAATGGATTTAAAGGATCTGGCGCAAGTGTTTACCGCTGTAGCAGCAGTTACTAATAAGCCAGAAGACAACACTCCAAAGATGAACGTAAGTAGATCGATGAAAATGAGGGCTTGGAGGAAGAAATTGACAAAGAGCCAATCAAGGCATAAACTGAGGGTTTAAGTTTAGGCCTGTGAACAATTTTTATTGATGGTGATGATGATCTTGAATTAGTGCAAGAGTCGGCGTAAATTAGCCGTTAAGAGATCGTTGACGAACTGACAGATAGTTTTGACAACATGTGGAGAAACGTTGGCGAAAGTTGATATTAATGAGGGATTTTTTCAGGGTAGTTAGTTGTATTGTAATTTGCACTATAACCATTCTCGCAAATATTATGGAAGGAGGTAAGACCTGGCTAGACTTTGGGCAAAGGAAAGTAGATTAACACCACCTTTTCATGGATGACTTAAAGAACTACTATGACCAAAAACAATCAACTTTTCTTTTTGTGTGGATTTTAAAATTATGTTAAAATGGAACTGCACGTACGATGAAAAAAAATGATATTAATGAGGGATTTTTTCAGGGTAGTTAGTTGTATTGTAATTTGCACTATAACCATTCTCGCAAATATTATGGAAGGAGGTAAGACCTGGCTAGACTTTGGGCAAAGGAAAGTAGATTAACACCACCTTTTCATGGATGACTTAAAGAACTACTATGACCAAAAACAATCAACTTTTCTTTTTGTGTGGATTTTAAAATTATGTTAAAATGGAACTGCACGTACGATGAAAAAAAAAAATCACACTTCGATAGAATTTGCGTTGAATGCTCAACAGGGGAATTTTTTTTTGTAATTTCAAGAGGAAGACTGTTTAACATACATACTGGAAGACATTTAACATACCGCCATTACTTCGTGCGACTTTCAGCAATCGGGATCGTGGAGAAAGTGACCTCATTTACTCACTAAATTAAAAATGAAGTGTTTGAATGCGGCTAATTAGTATGCAGCATGAGAGTTTTTGGTTTTCAGGTTGTCAAATTCGTGTCAGTTCTGCATACTAATTATGCCGCATTCACAAACTGCATTTTTAAGAAGTCATATTCTCCTCGATCCAGCTCTCCGAGTGCTTATCTGTCAGAACCACAACAGCTAATGGGGGACCGTTAAATGAAAAAATTCCCGTCAAAATAGTTTTTCTCTTGAACTGATTGCATAAAATGTCGCATTTCGATAATTCAGCTCAAGAACTTTCGAAATGTGAAGAAAAATGAGAAGTGATTTTTGATCGTAGTAGCACTTTGACTAAACAATAAGTGACCCAAGTTGTAAGCTTTGATTTACAAAGACGCTTGTTTATTTTTACTGGAATTTTCCTATTAAATGGCCCGCCATTATTAACTTTAAAAGACTCACTAGTTTAGAATGCAATGCATGTGTACACGTACGCGTCTGAATTAATATACAACACGGGAATTTCGAGCGTTCAGACTTCTAATGTAGTGTTTGCATTTATAATAAGTTGCATTTACTCGCTGAAATCTTAAGCTAGACTGCTTTACACAGTACAGCTGACACAATGTGTATTTTTTAGCGAGAAGAAAGATAGTTCTAGAGATTCGAACTTTTAAAGAATAGGATTTAGTGTCGAGGCGCATAGCACCAGCTGGCGCATTTATTTCCATTTCTTTTGTCCAACAGAAAAAACTTTCTGATTCCTCGAAGAGCGGCAGTGACGCTATTTTAAAGCAAGCTAAGGGAGGAGAGGCCCCGAGCGAACAAATAGAGGAATCTTCCAAGATTTTAGTTGGTACTACAGACAATGTCGTTCGTGCATTAAACACTTCTCGAGAGGTACGTTTATAGATTATGATGGCATCGGGAGAAGGGTGCCTTAAAAACATTTTAAAAGATAGTTTTAGTTAATGGAATAAATTGAACAGTTAACGATAGCAACTCGGCTTAGAAACTCGTTAGAAACTAAACTGACCTATTACAATAAAAGGCGATCATCGAAACAGCCGTACGCAATGCATGTAGCTTGCACTAAGTATGCGCTGAAAAACGCGCCTTTAAAACGTAATTAAGTAATTAAGTTCGCTTATGCCTCTGATTGAGTGAAACTGTAAAGCGCAATTTGAGCTCAAAAGGGCTCGAACTCATATTGTCCGTACTCTAGCACACGAAAACAAACAAGAAATGCTAGTACCCTGGAAAGAAGAAATAGGATCATGTATTCCTTGAAGGGAAGTGTTCTACTGTCTTGGTAGCTTGCGTTAATTACGTAAGTAGTAGTAGGAGTAGCCTGCGTGGCAAGCGTTAAAAGGGGAGGAAAAGAGGGAAACGGAGAGTGCGAGAGACGAAATGGAGAGGGACTGGGGAGAGAGCCAGAGCTCTCCCCAGTCTCCCCAGTCCCCCATTTCGGCACTCGCCTTGCCCCCAACTTTCCTTTCCCTTTTAGCGCATGTAACTTCGGACCAGAATCACTTGTCTATTTCGAGGTCTTTGTCGCAAAGAGTGGTTTGGGCGGGCAAGTTAGCTAATTCAGACTAACTCCATAAGAGAGAAGTGAACCTTGCACTTGTTTGGACAATTTAAGCAATTGTCTCTCGATGAGACGCAATGACAGTGAAGATGGGAACACATGATCCCAACAAATTGGGTCGTGTCGTACCTCATTGAACGGGCTTCAGGATTGGCCAAAAGAACAATAGAACGAACAAAGATAACAATGGATTTAGCACAGAAAACAATAGGAAGTACGACACTATACAGCCTATAAAATATAGTGTTCAGCAAGAGGTACGACCCTACCCAACAAATTGACCTACTCGTGCTCCTAACTGATTGACCGATTACATGGCGAGTCTCAGCCCGGGCTGAAATCTCGCTCCGCGCACCGGGCTGAGACATTGTTCCAATTACATGCTCAATTTCAGCTTGGGCGCAAAACGCAAATTTCCATGGGAAAATTTACTGTAATGCGAAAATACAGCCG
>OX421452.1:8169634-8187134 GCA_949126865.1 Montipora capitata | reverse complement strand
AATCGTAAGGTGGTTTTTGAGGAGAGGGCAAAACCGGAGCATACCCGGACAAAAACCTCTCGGAGCCGAGTAAAGAACCAACAAACTCAACCCACATACGACGCCGAATATGGGAGTCGAACCTGGTCCACATTGGTGGGACCACTGCTCCATCCCAGCTCTCTTGTTAGAGAGGAGATTGGTTATAACTAAGGCAGCGCTACCCAGCCTCGTTAGCTGTTTAGCCTCTCGTATTCAAAGCACGTCGCCTAATGGAATAACCGGTAGAGCGACTTTCACATAACCTTGAAAAATAAACGTAAAAACAGAACTTAACCAAAAATGCAAAACATTTGACTGGCTTATCGAACAAGAACAAACGGGCGCGAATTTTCGTTGGCTAATAGCGAACACGGATGCAAATAGCGTCATATCTCCATGGAACTTTCTGGAAAACGATCGGCATTTCGCTTTGACGTCATTTGAAATGCAATAATGTGATTTGGCAATCGAACTGTTTACTGCCCATATTAGGAGAGTCCTTGGCGGGAATTAGGAGGTTTGTTTTAATCTTGCCAAACATTGGTCCGTGAAACAAATTGCGAACACTTTTTCAAGGTCATACGAAAGTCGCTCTATCATCAAATTTTCGACCTCGGATATTGCATTTCTAGCTTTCTGATTGGCTCAGTCCATCTCGGTTATCAGCTCATATACCGTAATGACCTTATCTGGAAACTGATTGCGTCAGTCCTTTTGCAAAAACTGAGACAACATCCTGTCGTTATGGAAGTAACACAGTTCAGACTTTAATTAAAATTTAATTAAAACTATCAGTCCATTCGCACTCTTTGGATATGAGACTGGTTATAGCCAACTCGTCGCTTCGCACCTCGTTGGCTATTTACGATCGCATATCCAAAGCGCGATCATGGAATAATTGTTAAATAAGTTTACACTTTCGTGAATAATTGCTTATTATCGATGAAAGTACAGGCATATTCAGTCGACGTCATCAACCAAAGGTTAGCACATTTTTTGATCAAAAGACCTCGTTAAATTCTTCGAATTCGATCCAAAAGACTGATGTAGGCTTTTTTTCGGAAAGTCAACACTGAGTAAGTAGACAAGGATTCGCGGAAATCAACTACGCTATGAACTTTATTTCATTGTCAAAGTGTCACTGCTTATGTAACTAACTGGGAACACCTAACGTGCAGATGGAATAAGCAATCGTGGTATGTAGGTTGAGTTTGTTGGTTCTCTTCTCTGCTCCGAGAGGTTTTTCTCCGGGTACTCTGGGTTTCCCCTCTCCACAAAAACCACTATTTGATCTAATTTGAATTAATTTCGTTAGTGTCCCCAATTAGTGCTCTTGTGCTAAATCCGTTGTTATTATTATTATTATTATTATTATTATTATTATTATTATTATTATTATTATTATTATTATTATTATTATTATTATTATTATCCTTTCAGAGCATGGTATCTAACACAAGCCTTTTTGCCAGCCAAGATCAAGAAAAGGGAAATTCTGTGAAGAGTCTTGCAGTAAGTTTATCCTTCTCCGACGAGAATCGTACAGAGTTGAACATCAAAAACCTTACGTCGGAAATCAGCATTATTATTCCCCGAAGTGACAAAGAGCGCGGCAATACGGAGGGTGTAGTCAGTTCAAAGGAGTACAAGGTACACTCCTTTACCATAGAGCAGAATGCATCTACTGTGCACATTCGAGCAGAATGGGAGGTGAGCGTCGATTTAGAGCTGTACGTAAGAAAAGGAGGCGAACCGAAGCCGTCCGAGGGAGTTTTTGACTTTAATGACACGCTTCGACTTGGATCTCGCCAAGGTGTGAACTTATCTAATTCTTCGGACCCGTCAGGGCGTGAACTCTTTCTGTCCAATGATGCGCTAAATTGGACAGCAGCCGGAAAGTACTACGTGTCGCTACGATATGTGCGAAACGACTCGCTATCAGAGGAGGAAAAAGCTAAAATAACTTCCGACGACACCATACCCTATAACTTTTCAGTCTATACCTCAATGTGTTTGTACTACGACGTTGACAGGGAGGTCTGGTCCACAGAGGGAACTAAGGTGAGAGAAAATAATTAACAATAGTGAAAACGAACGTGTTTGCGCGTTAGACAGCCCTGAAATGTGGCAGGATCATTAGCTAACATGGCTGATCGAATGGAGACGGAGATTCAAATGATACTGACGTGTGCTCGAGACAAAGGGAACACTAATTCGTTCACACGGGGAACGATAGTTCGCTCCGATCTGTCATACCAGTTAAAGTGCAACTCTGTGCCCTAGCCCCGTCAAAGTGAACTGGTCCCCTACACAATCAGAAGACTACGACCAGTAGCATACAACTTCGAAATCTATTTGTGTCACGCAGATCAACTTCCACATCAGCTATTTAGCTGCCTTTTTTAATCGACTTACATAACAAATAAAGTATGTATGTAATTTTAAGATTGACTTTCCCGCGAAACCAGACCTTTCCAACCAACCATAATTGGATAAAACCTTTGGGATTTAGATTGGTCACGTGTGCGGCAACCGTGGGACCCGATATTTGTCTGCAAATATCTTGGTCTGTTGGTCTATGCTTATTAAGTATCGGAATTACACGTTTATTGTTATGGGTCGCTGACCCAATAGAATTGCGTCCTAAATGAATACAAGCGTGAAGCGCGCAGGTCATAGATCAACAGGAAGAAACGAGGATCCGTAACTTTACGGACCGACAAAACGAGATTGGTAAGGTATTAAAGTGTCCCTGTGATAAAAAAAAAACCACTTCCTTTTTTCCTTCAGATTTTGAAAGTGTGTTTGCTTAACACCTGACTGGCAAAAATTTGAGCTTTGATTTTTATCCAAAGGCCGTTTATTTTGAATGTAAGTTTTGGATTTCACGGTCCGCCATTATTCACGTTCAAAACTGACCGATTGGACCTCAGACGGTTGGATCCAGGAAAAAGTGACGTCAGAGGCTCACTAGCTTAAAATTTCAGCATGTGAACGCAGCTTATTATATATGCAAAGCGTGAGTTTAAAAGTCTGAAAGCCCAAACCCCCCGTGCTGTATATTAATTCTGCGGTGTACACACCTATTGCATTCTTAAACTAGTGAGCCTTTGACGTCATTTTCTCCTCGATCCAGCTCTCTCAAAAACATAATGTTAGTAATGGCGGACCATTAAATGGGAAAATGACAGTTAAAATAAAGAGGTGTCTTTTTGAAATCAAGGCTTAAAACGTGGGTCACTTACTGTTTTGTTAACATAGTTTTGAAATCCAAAGAAAAATATGAATTGATTTTTTGGTCACAGGGGCGCTTTAAGTATATCTCTAAGGCATTAAGGCGCGCAGGAAAGGAAACTAGTTAAAGTAAGGAGGAACGTTTAACTGCCTCAAATGATTGGCATGCGTAAAAAACTGAAAAACGAATAGATCTTATCGGCTTTTTGAAATAGCTGCTTGGAAGATTTAAACAACTTCACAAGTTTATTTTTACACAAACAAAATGAAAAATTGCTAGAAAGTTTTGCATCAAAATTTCCAGTTTAGGGGGCGGGACAGCGGGTGGGACAGTAGAATACGGCCCGCTAAGTTAGCCAATCATAACACGCGCCTTATCTGAGAGATATATTAAACCATCTTTAACCGTTTTGGTGTTTTTTCTCTCGTGGCAGGTGGGTCCAAAAACAAACCGGGCCGTGATAGAATGCTTAACCAACCACTTGACAACATTCGGGAGCAATTTTTTTGTCCCACCGAACAAGATCAACTTCAAGGATTTGAGCATTGACAAACTACTAAAAAGTCCGCTTGCGCTTATCACGGCCTGCGTGATTCTTGGTGTCTACATCATCTGCTTGATTCCCGCTCGAAGAGCTGACAGAAATGATGCTTTAAAGGTAATGTTTCCATGTAAGGGTTAAAGGTTGTTTACGTCTCGCACACGTTCATAGCAACGACATACAGCACTACTCTCAAACAAGAGAAAATAGAGAGGGAAGAGAGGGCATTCCCCATGCATTGGGTAATGTTTTAGATCGACTCCCACGCTGTACGTATCCGAAGGGGATTAGGCAACAGCCAATCGTATGGCAGGAATGTGTTCTCTTAGCGATGGCTATCCACACAGAACACATGAGTGGTTGTTGCCTAATCCCCTTGGGATACAGCTGTTTCAAGAAAGGTTGTCCAAAAGAAGCGTAAAAGCGTTCGCGACAATGCCGAAAGGTAGTATGGGACAGTATTCAATATGTAGTGAAAGCCCAGAATCGAAGATGGCACGATCGTGCAGTGACGACCTACTATGGCGACGATAAGCGTTAATGAAGTGGCAGTACGCACAGACTTGTGTTCAAGGTCTCTTCCGCCATCACGCTACCAAAACACGTCCAAAAACAAAAGGGTTCATTAGCAAAAACGATGGTTCTGCACTTGCGCCACGATTTTTGGTACATTTCTCAACCTTTTTCTGCGAAACATCACATAAAGTAAGGAAGGTTAAAGTCGTCAGAATCTTGCTTTCTCTGCGAATTCTAACCCTTTGTTACTAATTCATGGCCTGGATCATTTGACTGAAATTTGAAACTCTCTATCTCAATGTCAGTAACAAAAGATGAGCACGTATTTCTAGGTGACGTTTTCGATAGCATTACCGTCATGTTTTGGTTGACTCAAACTGACAGTTTACCATAATGCCTTTCGGCATTGTCGCGTAGGCTTTTATGCTTCTTTTGGACAACCCCTTTCGAAACAGCTGTATGTACAGCGTGGGAGTCGATCTAGCAATAACTTGAGACATATCACCTATGGCAAAGGGTGTTATGGGAGATGACTTCTCTTCCCCATTTATTTTCTCTTGTCTCAAATGATTCGCGGTCCGTAGAGATGCATCAGCGTATCAATTGTGGTGCTTGCTCTGTTTTATAAAGCTAACCATGCTGTGCTGATTTCACTGGGGACTTTAAAGCGCCGACTGCACGTTCGAACATTGTTATAAAACATTTGTTGGATCAACAATGTTTGAACGTGTCAGGAGCATGCATGTTTGATGACCCCGCCGACCAGCTCTTGACCTTGAAGAGTTTAACTGTCGTTTATTTGGATGTAACGTAGCTCGTGCATTTTCTCGCGCGTGCAGCTTAATTAATTTGATCTTATTTTTATCCATATTTGGGCATAAAATAGACCACTTTCGACATATTAAAATTCAGTACTAAACAAAAGACATCATCTCGAGGCTCTAAGGAATAAACTCATACAAATCCTTATATTTATTCTCCAGAGCCTCGAGGTGATGTCTTTTGTTTTGGACTGAATTTTAATATATCGAAATTGGTCTATTGGTGGGTGTTCTTAAATCCTCAGCTTTGTTCCAATGAAGAGAGTTGCAAGTTACACGCTCCCTCTGTCAGTGCTCCGTTTTACGGGTATTTAAAACTAAAGCTACACGGATCAGAGGAAAGTCGAAACAGACGTTTAAGTCACCGAGGATCGAAGCGGGGACCTCTCGCTCCGAAAACCGCGCACTAGCCAACTGAGCCACGACTGCTCCTCAACGATTGGTTTTGGTTTCACTTTTTATTGGTTGAAAAAGTGGTGCGAGAACTTTGAACCAATCACTGAGTGAAGTAATGCAAAACCAAAGCAATTCGCTGATTACTTTCGACACTCAATTGAAAATTGCTCTGTGAGCTATCTCTGAAGCTTTAGGCGCAATTTACCAGATAATCTCTGAGTAATGACGCTTTGAAAATTTTAAATTTGACAAAGAATGTATGGACTCATTAGCGCTTTTGCCACCTACGATTTTCTTAGTTTTCGGTGGCTAATAACTCGCTCGTTATTAAAGCTAAGTTTTACACGTTCTTTTACCTTTTCAAGTCAATTTGTAAATAGCACGATTCCTGCGGTCCGCAAACTCGTATGTTGACGAGACAAAATGTAAAAAAATGAAGTCAGCAAATTGGCGAATCTTTAAAGATTCGCCTATAATACAGACCAGTCTCAAGATCATGTCAGTTGTGGCAAGCAAGAGACAGTTTGGTTCCAATCATGACTGAGCCCGATATGTCTCGCACGAATCTCTGTTCGTGCAGCACTCTCGCGTAAAATATCGCAAAATAGTCTGGAGTGAAGTATGAGTACGATCGTCCGGGTGAGTGAGGATTGTTTTGGGTGACATGGACTGACGTCAAAGTCCAGAGTGTAGCTCACGTAAACTGACAGGCTACTCACAAGCGAGTTTTTTTGCAGACTGGAGTAAGCCCACTTCCTGACAACGACTCAAGAGATACCTATTGCTATGAAATACATGTTCACACGGGATTTGCGCGAGGAGGCGGCACAAGTGCTGAAGTTTCGATCGTTCTGACTGGAGGTCTCGGAGACAGTGAGCCAAGGGTTTTGAAGGATAACAACAGGAAAAACTTCAAAACAGGTGGGTTGTTTCGTTGAGATGAATAAATAAGGAGTTTGAGACCGACGACGGTTACAGCGACGAAAACATCACTTCAAAATATTAGGTTTAATCCATCGTGTTTACATTCTACAATATGGGCGCGATTTATCCTATAACTGGATAGGTATAGATGGATTTGAATTAAAAAGAGAGAATCAAAGAGTCACTGTTGTGTGCATAGGTTGTCGTTACAACCTTAAATCTGTTTTTTTTCTCAGTACGGGAGAGAAATGTACAAAAATGCGTGCAGCACGAGTATGTTCCGTCTTTTAGCCAATAATAGGGACCTTAAGATCTAGGACGGCAACCTGAGCGAGAACGCCATCAAACAATGGACATCAATAAGCAAAACAATGGCTGTGCACGTGCGCTTTAAAATTTGTACATTTCTTTCCCATTCTCTGCCAATCTGCAACTTGAAATGACCAAATCTCAACTTCCAAGGTAGACGCGAGTGCACAAGGGCAAATCTTTAATTTTCTTTCTTAGCTTCAACACTGTTCCTTCCAATAGACCTTATTCACGATGGCCGCCATGTTGGATTTGCTATTATCATGCAAATTAGCTACACACTTCTGAGGGGAAAAACAACACAAGTTCGAGAGGTTATAACGAACCTCTCAGCCACACAGATGATTTGCTTGACGTTCATGGAATGTTTATCACCTAAGCGGTAAAATATAATCATTACACAAGTTACTTCGGCGTTTTTTTTTTAGCGAAAAATGAGCAGATAACGAAGTACAAAGTCAAAATGTCAAAGGCAATCAAAAGATATAAAATTATTATAAAAGGTACTTAATTCTAAATACTAAAATGAACTTTTAGCAATGTTATTTCAATATTTGGACTAGCCGATTTTCCGCAATTTGCCGTTTTTCCAATGTTTTGGCTAATTTGCATGACAATTTGAAAACCAACATGGCGGCCATCGTCAATAAGGCCTATTCAGTTCTTGGATAGTTTGGATAATTTGTGGAAGTTGAGCAAACTGGAATAATCACGAAACACTGTAAGAATCATAAACTAGCACTATCAAAAAACGTTTTTGCGGCCGGGGAGCTTAAGCAACGACAACGGCGACGGCAACAAGAACGTCACAAATTTGCATATTTAGTAGGCAAAAACAATAGCTTTGCACGCCCTGCACGTGCGTTTTTCGCTGTTGTCCATTCCTTTGCTTTCGTCAGCCAAACAGCAACGTGAAATAGCCAAATTTGAGGTGTCATCATAACGTCAGCACTTGATCATGACGATAAATTTTTATTTTCTCCCCTAAATTAAGGTAATTTCCTTGAATTGTTCTACTATCAAACTTTTTTGGAAACTTGGCATAATTAACATCCATGTTATGAACATTAAAAAAATGCAATAAAAAAATGGGATCACCGTGCTTGTTTACGCGTCAGCAGGCTCTTAAAATGGGGTATTTTTAATGTTTTTGCGTTAAAAATTCGAATTACCTTCGTACAGAATTAAGTCTTGGTTACTTCAAAGACGCCGTCTTTGATTCCCTGGTTGTAGGAATAGTGCACTTTTTGGGACAGTTCCGTGGTTAGCTTGAAGTCCTCGCCTTGGGTAAAATACACCCAGTACGAAACTGTTTTCCAAGAAAAATTCCCGTCTACTATCAAACTTTTTTTCTTCTTCAAATATGTTCTTCTTCAAATATGTTCTGTTCTTAGCAAATACCTGAAAAAAAAATCGAGGGCCACCGTGCTCGTTAAAGAGAAAAGGAGCATTTATTTCGCTATCGGGTTTAGTTTGAGCGAAATCTCTTACGTTTTGTTTGCGCACGTGCTCATGTGCGCGCTAATGACGCGAAAATCGTGCGCAGTAGGGATGTGCAATGCAATACTAAGGAATTACCTTAAGTGCCGTTCAGACGAGTGTCATTTTTGAGGAACTACCACACCCTTGTCATATTAAAAAGGTTGAAATAGTCACGAAGCGATTAAAATGACTCGAATTTATATTTTGAGATGACGTTCTCGTTGCCGTCGCCGTTGTCGTTGCTTCTGATCAGCTCCCTATTAATGTTTTGAGCCGCCGTCTTACCTTATGTTTTCTTGCAGTAAGTAAAACCAAGGAAGTAAGTGTCCCGTTCACAAGTAATTCGCAACAATTAATACTTTGATTTCTCTACCATGGGCAGCAGGGGCCCATTTTTCGAAAGTCCAGAAAAATTTTTGGGCCCGAAAAGCCGCTTGTTCAGGAACGCCAATCTTTTAACATGTTTTCAAGGTAACAAAAGGCAAACTGACTGTAAAGTTTGACGACTCAAATCCACTCCGTTCTTGAGATACAGAGGAAATTGTGACAGCCGAGAATGGCTCGTAAAGTTTCGGGACTTTCGACAAAAGGGCCTAAGGTCAGTGTGGAGAACAGGTTTTTCTCCGGACAAGAATGACATTTCTGCTGCTGGATACGCTGACCTTAAAAACCGAGGCATTGTCAAAGAACATCGTAATCAAATTCCAATTTTCTTTCTTTGTAGGCTCCGTTGATCCTTTCCTACTGACTGTGCCCCAGTCTCTCGGCAGCCTGAAACACATTCGAATATGGCACAACAACAGCGGGAACTATCCTTCCTGGAATCTCCTTCGTGTAATGATCCAAGACATTCAGACAGACGAGCGTTGGTGGTTCGTGTGCGATGACTGGCTCGCTGTCGATGAAAGCGACGGTAAAGTCGAAAGGATCCTTTATCCGGCCTCCAAGAAAGAGCTGACGAAGTTCAACGTCCTTTTCGCGTCCGAGGTCAGAAAAAACCTCACCGACGGGCATATCTGGTTTTCTGTTGTTGCTCGCCCACCAAGAAGTACTTTCACGCGTGTTCAGCGGCTGACTTGCTGTTTGTCGATTCTCATGTGCACAATGGTTTCAAACGCGATGTTTTACGAAGTGGGAAAGAACCAAACGCCCCAGAACGCTATCAGGATAATGGGCTTCAGCTTTTCCATTCGCCAAGTTTCGATCGGTATAGTGAGTAGCGTGGTAGTGTTTCCAGTCAATCTAATCATTGTCACTATCTTCCGGAAGGCAAGACCGAAGGCGAATCGATACACAGCAAAGCCACAAGGCACGCGTGCAGATGACGTTGATATTGAGGCAGCCGAAGATGAGAAAAAACCCGTGACGTCAAAGCAACCTGGCCTTCCTCACTGGTTTGTTTACATAGCGTACGGTCTTGCCTTTGTTGCTACCTGTGCGTCAGCATCATTTGTCGTTATGTACGGAATGGAGTTCGGACCTGAAAAGTCTGCCCAGTGGCTCATGTCAATGTCTATATCATTCCTGCAAGACGTGCTTCTCAACCAACCTATCAAAGTCTTTGCGTTGGCTACCTTCTTTGCGATCCTCGTCAAAGACCCCAATAAGGCCGAACAGGACTCTTTGACGGACGCGAACGCCCTCGCGAACGACGAGGAATGGTTGCATAAGACCACAGAAGATCTGGATCTTGAAACCCAACAGGAACTGAAACAGCTGATCAACGACAAACCCCCCGATGAGGCGAAGTTGGAGATTGCACGCAAACTGCGAATGAAGGAAAAGCAAATGAAATCCATTATTAGGGAAATAATCTGGTATGTCATATTTCTGTTGGTACTTCTCACCATAAGCTACGGAAACAGAGATCTAACAACGTCTAAGGTGACGAGATACATGAGCAACATCTTTGAAAAAGCTGCCTACAGTGGGAACCTAACATACGGAAAGGTATGCTTAAGACCTGTCAGTTTTATCATAAACCTTACATACACGGGAGCGGAGCGGCTGATGGGATGAATCGAGTGCTTCCTCTTTATCTGTAATCCACAACTTATTTCAGTTGGTTGAAGACTGAAGGTGTATATCCCGGTCGGGCCAACATACAAATTTCAATTCCTGATTCTAGATTCCTGATTCTAGATTCCTGATTCTAGATTTCAATTTCGGAACCCGACCCAATCCGAAATGCGTTTGCATAAATTGCGCGTCAATCAGAGTGATTCATGCGAATTTGTTGTGATCCTGAGATAACTGGTACAACAATTAGGTCAAATGGGAAGGGAGACTTGAGCACCACCGGTCGGACCGGTGAAAATAAACAATCTCAAACATTCCAGAAGGGGCAAACTGAAACGGTCGATACAAGAGTATGTGAGAGTTGAAAACTGCGAGTCTGAGCTCCTGCATCCGGCCACTACACCACCCTTGCCTCCACCATCCTCTCGGGTAAGGAAGTTAAACCGTATAGGTCCCGTCTCAAATATTATCAAATAGCCTTGACTCGTGAAAAACCGTTTTATAGCAGCATTTATTATATGGCTCTGTCTCACGAGGACTGGGAACTACAAAATTCACGAATTTGATTGGCTAAAATCGATATTGACCGCGGTCTAGATTTTCCCATCTAGACCGGCATCTGGACCGGTAGTGTTTTGCGGTGAAAAGATGCAAACTAAAATGCAAAAATATTGAGTATTTTCTTCGACCAATATTTATTTAGAGAAGTGCCAAACAGCACGATGACAAAAGAGAGGATGACGAGCAAACTTTGACAGAATTAAGTTCAGCTCATCGCCACTCATCGCCGTTCGCAAGCAAAATGTCAGTTAGTACAAACCAGTTACATTAAACGAATTAAATTGTTCTTGTCTGGCCATATAATAAACATCTTATTAACCGAGCTAGGTCGGTCTGTATGGGAGAATCTTGACCTCGGTCGCTGGTACAGACCTCACTGCGTTCGGTCTGTACTGGCGACCTCGGTCAAGATTCTCCCATAGAGACCTCCCGCTCGGTTAATAAGAACTAAGTACAAAACACAGGTCACAAGTCACAGGTCATTGTTTTACCAATAGAGAAAGAATCCTAAACATTCATTAAAGCTGTCCTTAGGCCTAATTAGGCCTAAACAAACGTTTTTACGCCTTAGGTTAGCATTGGTAAACGGTTAGGGTTGTTCCTGTATTGGTAAAACAATGACCTGTGACTTGTGACTTTTGTTTTGTACCTGCTCGTGTTATAGCTGAGTTGCATAAAAACACGGATATTTTTTTCATTTTCAAGGTGCACGAAATACACCACTACTGGAAATGGCTGAACGAGACGTTCATACCTTCTTTGATGCCTCAATTGTACTACGACAACTTAACTGCCTATGACAAAGGATTCGTTGCCGACGTTCCTACTGCCTGGGTCTTGAGTGTGGCTCGTCTGAGGCAACTTAGGATCAAGAAAGGTACCGTTTTGTTTTGGTTTCGAACATTTTTTTTGCTTGAAGAGGACAGACGTTTAGCTTAGTCCGTTTCCAAATATACTGCAAAATCCCTGTCGAGTCGATTTGTCTAGTTAATTCCTTCAATCTTTTGTTTTCCAATTCGTCCATCGTGTTGTTACGAAAGGGAATGGCCACACGCACTCTGCGCGTGTTTGATCTTGTTCTTTTAATTTGCCGCTGCTGGCCTCACTGGCGCATAACCTTCTTAGACTTATTCTTATGTTTGCGTCGCCAGAGAAGACTTAACTTTTCGGCCACGTTGATTATCCAAATTAACTTCCAGGAGCGTTTAGCTTGTTTTGTTTCGCTGGAAAAACATGGCCGCTAGTCACGTGGGTGCAAACCAAGAATAACGTCACCGAAAGTCCTATTGACTTCCGCGACATCTCACTTCGAAACAAATTCAAACTGCTTTTTCGTAATACGTCCCCAAGGGATCATTGTCCCCGTCCTCCACAAGACTTCCCTGTCATCCTCAATAAGGATTTGTCATAGCGTTGTTTCATAACTTGGGACTGACAAGTGTTCCATCCAAAATCTATTAAAAAGCTCTTCACTAAAAGGCAGCAGAAGCTTTTTCTTGGTTTTAGTTGCTTGTTGTTTCCCTCAATACGTTACACTTTATAATCTTCCAGACGGTGGTTTTGCCTCTACATTGTCTATTGTCTTTCGGAGAACTAGAGAAATACTGAGGAGGTGTTTTGAGAAGGCGTCATTTTCTTTGGTTTGCCCTTTAGCCCCCTTGGGTACCTCCCATTGACTAGTAAATCTAGTACTGTTACTCCTAGGGGAGCGTCAAAGGGGACATAGCCTTTGAGAGTTTACCAGTAATATTTGTCTCTCCTGGCTGAATTATTTCCCTTTTTTTTTTTTTTTTTTCAAAAAGAGCAATTCCATTCTTTTTTTGGAAAATCGGGACGACTTTGTTAGGTCTAAACTAAAACATTCGGGCCTGGTGATCGGAAGTATTCATTTTGATTCTCTGCACTGTCGCTTGATCTCGATCAAACTGTCTCTTGTTTTGACAGATACCTGCACTTACAAGCGCCTGTTCCTATATTTCATCAAAGAATGCAACGATTTCTACAGTATCGCGGAACAGGACCAGGATTCTTTCTTACCTGGATGGAAGCCTAAACGGCAAGAACTGCACGATAATGCCTCCTCTACCCCCACCCCCACAACCACAGTCGAACCAACTGAGAAAGGCCCTTGGGAGTTTCAAACGGGGGAGGAACTAAAGACTTATCCGTACTGGGGTTACAAGGCGACCTACAGCGCAGGAGGTAACTTCGTAGATTTGGCAGCCTTATCTTAATTTGAGTTTCTTGAAATGTAGACCTTTTTGTTGGACTATAATTTCCGAGACTACAAAGAGTTTTAAGACGGTTCACGTTTATCGCGTAGTTGAAAGAGTATGGTAATGGTAAAGGATTTATATACCGTACATGTCACAATTCTTTCTCTGGGGTGACAACGGACGTCAGCATTTAAAGGCACCTCTGGCAGCCGCTATCAGTGCATATTTAATCTCACCCACCCATGCACCCACCCACTCACCCAACCCACGCAAGCATGTGAATGGAGGACAGACCACAACACCAGGGGTCTCCCCTCATACTCTTCATGAATAGTGTGTGGGTTTTTTTGACGTCCACAGTGTTGCCGGTTGATAAAAGGAAAGGTTGTGAGACCGTGACGGGGCCTACAGGTTATAGTCCTTATACGGGAAGACTTGAAAATTTGCTGAAGAAATTACAAAGGCGTCACTTTTTAAGACCTTGAGTGTTGGTCCGACCGGCGTTTGAACCCACGACCTCCAGCACGAATGCCGGATGCTCTACTAACTGAGCCACCGGTCGTTTTCTGACGTTTGCATGTTCGATTTTGTTGCAGGTTACGTGCAGGTGTTACCCAACGACTTGAGCGAGTCCCTCAAATTAGTTGGAGAGCTTGAAGAAAACAACTGGTTGGATCGTTACACACGAGCCATCTTCTCTGAATTTGCTGTTTACAACGCAAACATTAACCTGTTTTGTGTGGTGACACTTCTGTTTGAACAACTTCCAACCGGAAGTCTCACTGCATACCCAAGCATTCTCACGCTCCGTCTCTTCCGGTACGTAGGTGGGGAGATGTACTTCGTGTTAACCTGTGAAATCGTGTATCTCTTGTTCTGTGCCTTCTTTGTGTTCAAAGAGATCAGAATGTCCATCAAGAAAGGAAGGGAGCATTTGAGGGATCCATGGAGTATCCTTGAAATTGTACTTACACTTCTGTCGTTATCTGCGGTGGGTTTGTACTTTACGCGAATGAAGTTCACCGGAGATGCCCTGAAGTTTATGCGAGAGGACAGGACAGGGTTCGTCAGCTTCCACTACACGGCTTTCTTGGACGAGTGGTTGAAATGCATCATTGGAGTCATCGTCTTCCTCTCATTTCTAAAGATGTTTCGACTTCTGCGCTTTAACCGTCGAATGTCCATGCTACAGCAGGTCCTGAAACGTTGCATTGGCCAGTTGGTATCTTTCATGTTCATGTTCTCGGTGGCGTTTCTGGCGTTTGCACTCCTTGCAAGCCTAGTTTTTGGTCAGTACATGGCAGGGTTTGGAACATTTTGGCGAAGCTGCGCATCGCTGATGGACACTCTTCTGGGCAAGTTTACTTTGCAAGAAATGAAGCACGCCAATCGCATCATTGGACAAATCTTCTTCTACACTTACACGGTATCAATGGTGTTTATTCTCCTCAACATGTTCATATCCATAATCAACGATGCCTTTACGGAAGTTCGCAGCGACGTGGAAAAACAATCGAATGAGTACGAGATAGTGGACTTCATGATTCACCGTCTCAAAGAAAACATAGGCAAGTCAATGGGCCATGCCATACATCCAATTTACAAAGAGCCAAAGAGTGACCTGGAAGTCAAATTTGATAAAATCGTTGACAACGCCGACAATGCCATCCATTTTATGAGGAACATCGCCTTCGAAGACATGCGAAAGACAAGATGGTTTCAAACGGAAAGTTGTACGGACAAGAAGAAAAACCTGATACGGCTACTTATGGAGGTGGACTGGGATTTTTACGAGTCCGAACTTTGTGACTCCATTCCTGTTTTCGAGCGTTTTCTGAGTCAGTATACCGAGGAAGAGCTTGAGGAAATATTGAAGCACTATCAACAGAAGCGAATGGTGGAAGATTTAGTTTTTGAAGAAGTGAATGGACGAGAAAATTCCTCTGACGAAAGCGACAGTGGTAGCGAGAATACTGACGAGAGCGATACCGAAGACAACAAATCGAGTAATGACGAGAGCGGTTCGGAAAACGAGCCTGGTTCCGAAGATGGTATTACAACGATGACACCGGCATTCGGAATCACAAAGCGTCCTGGGAGTGCAGTGAGCGTGAAGAGCCCAGCTTTTCTGATCAATGAGCTCGAAATTACAACTGAAGAACAAAAAGAGAACGCGGATACTACCATTCAAAGAGACGGCACAAGTTCAAGAGAGACGGTGGTTGAAGAAGCTGCGCCAGAAGCTGAGCTTTTGAAAATCCTCGACGACGTACGACGGGATAAAGAAAGTCGTTGTGCCACCGATGCTGAGTTGGACAGTATTCTGTCTGGGCACTCGCCAGTTTATGATGCCGAATCGCGTACATGCAAAAGCGATATGGAGATCGAAGTTGGAAAGAAAGAGAAGGGGAAAGCAGAGAAAAGTCACGAAGGAGAAGCTCCAAAAGAGAACCCGCCAAAAGAAGCTTGGGTCGCCATGGATGACAAAAAGGGTAACGAGGTTTCTGAGGACGGCTCTGGTATAAAGATCAAACAGAAGAGGCTGCAAGAGGAACTGATAAAGAGAAATGATGTGGCCGAAGAAGGAAAGGATAAAGGCAGCAGCGAAGAGAATGTGAAGACCAAAAAGAAAGGGAAAAGTAAAGGAAACGGTTTGTCTGGAGATGAAAAAGAAAACAAGAAAGACATCTCTTCAGAAACAAACGGCGACAAGGAAGAAGCAATCCTCGGTGAGGTAAAATTGAAGAAAAAGAAGAAAGTAAGAGGAGAAGGAGAGATTGAAGAAAATGAATCAGCTGTCGGTGGTGGCGGAAAGAAAAAGAAAGGAATGGTGTCTGCCGAAACTGGTGAAGAAATAGGAGATCGAAACGAAGAACAGAAGAAAAAGAAAAAGAAGCTGAAAGGAAAGGACGGTGAGCATCCAGAAGCCGCCGAGGGGAAAGCCGTCGATGAGACTAAAGAAAAGCCAAAAAAAAAAAAGAAAAAGAAAGCGACAGGTGGAGAAGAAAACGTCGCCTTTGAGAAAGATACGGCACTGAACCAAGATGAAGAAACACTCGAAAAAGAGCTCGGTAGTCTGGACGAGCTGTTCACAGAGATGCTGGAACTTGGAGATGTGGATCATGTGAAGACCAAAAAAAACAAAAAGCGCAAGACGAAGATGAAAGTAGCTCGGGAAGACGATGATGAACAGAGTTTGGTGAAGTCGGGTGAAACGGAAGAAAGCGTGGAAAAGGAGACGCCAAAAAAGATCTATTTGACTAGTGAGGAGAGCGAATGCTAATCGGGAACATTGCAGTTGAGAGTTGTAAACCAAGATATACTTATCAAAGTAGTCAGGAAACGTAAAGATATAGCATACTTTTTAGACATTTATTACATTGTATTTTTAACGATTTTTCAGTGTTCGCTGTAATTCCATGACCTTGAGCGTTTTCCCCAGTTTTTCTGAGCATTCATGCGAAATCTCGGGCTTGGTTGGGAAGGGGAAAGGAGCTTGCGAACGTGTTACTGCGCAGGCTCAAGAGTAAGCAACGAAGACGGCTACGGCAACGACAACGTCACAAAACAATATCATTGGTTAAAAGAGGAAAAAGAATCGTGCTGCATAGTACATGCAGCACGGATTTTAGCAAGTATGTTTGCGGTCCTCTGCATAACGACAACGTGAAATCACCAAATTTGAGGTTTTGACGACAACGTAAGCATCCTGACAGAGAATCTTTCATTTTCTGTTTTCACTCTGAAACCGCTCGTACCAATTTATTTTTAGGATACTTCGCCCATATTGTAGGATGTGAACGAGACTGAATAATCGCGAAAGACTTATGAGAGAGAGAGCCAAGTGATATTTTGAGGTGACGTTTTCGTCGACCGTCGCCGTCGTAGATTTTAAAGTCCCTATTCACTGCCTATTATCCTTGGTGGACTGAAAGGAAAAATACTCGTCCTGCACGTGCGACACACCGGCTTCATTGCATTACGTTGCCTTACTCCTCAAAACAACTATGTGAAATCACCAAATTTTAGATTTTGACGACAACACGATCATACAACAATGACCCGTTCATTTCTACCTTTACATTAAAACTGTTCGCACCTATCCTGTAACAAGATAGTTTGCCCGTATTGTAGAACGTGAAGTCGAAATACTAGCCTTGCCGTTGTCATTGCTTAACGGACTGAGAATAGAAAGGGTAAATAAGTTGTGGCCATGAGCCTGAAAAGCCAAAGTCAGTATTTTGCGAAACTCAGTGCGACTGGAAATTTGTAGCCTCACGCAGGAAATCAGCCAGGCCGCTATTACAGGCCTTTCTAGCAATTTTAAGTCCACTTTCAACAAGTATGTCTACGGACATTAATTATCTTTGGAAATTGTAATTTGATTTCGTAAATTAGCTAATCAAAACATAGAAAATCGTCGTAAAAAGTGTTAAAGATGACAGCTAAAATCATCACG
>OX421452.1:8152134-8164634 GCA_949126865.1 Montipora capitata | reverse complement strand
TGCCTCCAGAACTTTATCCCTGGGAACAACCTTATCCACCAGGCCGATGGCCAACGCCTCCTCTGCAGTATACCGCTTACTACTCAGCACCGCTTTCTCTGCGACACTTTTGCCAACCACAGCAGTAAGATTGCCGAAAACCCTGACAAAATGACGAGCACAGAATAATCCAGCCTGCTCGCAGGAGGGAGATGTTGTTGGAAGCGCGTGGGATAGGTCTGGGCCGGATGACCAACGACGGGCTGGAGGGCGGGGAGACGTTTCTCTTCCCTTTCCCCCTCCCGCTCGCTTTGTCACTTGTCCCAGATCTTTCACCCGTCCAATCAACACGTTCTCGCCCCTGAATTCTCGATTATCCTGAATTGTTAATCTGCTTTGAATTCACTATTATCGTGAATTTTGGACATTGTGTCTCAGGACTTGTGGTGGCAGAGAAAATAAGGCAATAAAAAATCATATCCGTGGATTGGATTTGAACCCGGAGTTTCTACTCAATGGGAACCGCTTCTTTCCGCTTTACCACTGAAGACCAAGACACCGCCTTTCTCAAATAAACATTTATTTAAGTCTACCATAGAATATCGCTGCTGAAAAGTATTTAGGCTGCGCACCGGTGGCTCAGTTGGTTGAGCACGGGCTGTCACGCGGGAGGTCGTTAGTTCAACTCCGGCCGGACCAACAATCAGGGTCTTTAAATAACTGAGGAGAAAGTGCTGCCTTTGTAATTACATCTGCAAATGGCTAGACTCTCTAGTCTTCTCGGATAAGGACGATAAGCCGGAGGTCCCGTCTCACAACCCTTCAATGTTCATGATCCTGTGGGACGTAAAAGAACCCGCACACTTGTCGCAAAGAGTAGGGCATGTAGTTCCCGGTGTTGTGGTCTGTCTTCTGTGATGTATCGTGGTTGGGAGGGTAAATACAGATCTCCATTTAAACCAGCTACGCTGAACTGGAATTTCTGTATAAATAATGTATATAAATAAGTGATGTTTGCAAACCGACCTTATGTAGTGTTTAATGTTGTTTGTTGGCGAGTGATAATACAGCATTATCAAATGCTGTTTAAATTATTGTCGCTGAGCAGCTAGCGGTGTGGTGGTCGACTGGTTAGGTGAAGGGTTAATCAACATTCCCAGATTCGAGTCCTGTGTCCATACACTTGGGTTTATAATATCTTTTCAAACAAATATAACCATTTCCCCATAATCCATATCAAGCTTTCAGTATTCTAAATTCACGATAATAGTGAATTCAAAGCAACTTAAAATTCAGGATAATCGCGAATTCAAGGGCGAGAACGGGTTGGTCCAATATCTCGCGCTTTAAAAAACAAATTACCGCCTGCAAGCAGGCTAAGAATAATCGTGTTATGTTTTAGCGTGACTAGATAGCTAGTTCGCAAAAAGGCTGTACCGATAATGGATGGCGAACAAAAGGAGCTAAAGGAAGATCTCATCCACCATGTCAGCGATGACGTAACCTATGACTGATCTCTCGACTATATGGCCTGAAGTGCTCATTTCTGGACATATCTGACAAGACAAGACAAGACAAGAGGCCGACTGCAGTCGAAGGTAACCCGAAGGCATTAGCTCCTCCCGTGACTTACGCCAGGGAGGGGTGGGCGCCACTCCATATCTTGTTGCAATATACCATGAAATTGAAATTTGAAATTTACCCAGGAAGCTCCATTCGCGTGAAAGTGGTTTCCAGAGAGGTCCTGTATCCGATTGAATTGGAATTCGGAATTGTTGGTTTTTGAGAAGAGAGAAAAACCGGAGAACTCAGAGAAAAATCTCTCGGAGAAGAGTATCGAAAGAACCAACAAAAAACTTAACCCTGTTAACCTACATATGGCCACGAGTCCGGAATGGAACACGGGCTTAGGTTGGGGTTAGGGTTAGGGTTAGGGGAGCGGGGATGGCGTAGTGGTGAGAGCATTCGCCTCCCACCAATGTGGCCGAGGTTCGATTCCCGGACCCGACGCCATAAGTGGGTTGAGTTTGTGTTGGTTCTCTTCTCTGCTTCGAGGGTTTTTCTCCGGGTTCTCCGGTGTTCCCCCCCTCAGCAAAAACCAACATACAGCTGATTCCAGCTGGCTGTGAGCTGTGCTCCAAGGTTACACATGGGCCGTATAGCGGCTGCTAGAGGCGCCATTGTAAGCTTTCGGTTCGACCTAGTTGAGCTGCGTCGTTGCTGTACTTGCGACGGCGATTAGCCGCGAGAAAAGAGAAAAGAAGGAATAAGAGAAAAGAAAAAAAGAAGATCACATTGGTGGGAGGCGAATGCTATCAACACTACATCAGAAATAAAGGCGATTAACAACACAATGTGTCCCAACTCTGCTACTCAAGTACTCTTGACGCTCTCCAAGACTATCGCAATTCTGTCACGACGCGGGCATACTTAAGAAAAATCCACGTGCTAGACCTAGGACCTTTAATATCCAATGATGGTACTCCTATTAAGCAGGTTTCCCATACTAAATCATTGGGGGTAGTAATTGACCAAAATCTGTCTTGGGAACCAAAAATTGCATCCGGCATCGGGGCCCTAAAACGCTTTCGACCTTTTGCCCCAGCCTCGACATTGCTGTCTATTTTAAGCCCGTTGGTTCAGGCACATTTCGACTACTGCTCTGTCGTGTAGGACAATTGCAACAAAACCCTTGTAGACAAGCTCCAAAAACTAGTTACAAAATCGTGCTGCGAGTGTTATGACCTTTTCTAGCTATGGCACTGATATCGACGTACTTCTTCAAACACTGGGCTGGAAGAAACTCGAAAACGTATTAAAGCGCCAAAAAAGCTGTCGTAGTCCACAAATTTATCACTTCATGGTTTAGCCCCTGAATATCTTTGTAATATGTTAGTGGACCGTGGCAGCTTGAATACCTATTCCTTGAGAGACTCTGAGTGCAAACTGGTTGTTCCAAGGTCGCCCACTAATTATTTGAAATGCAGTTTTGGTTATAGTGGCGCTGTGTTATGGAATAACCTGCCTGTCGAATTGCGGCAAGCAAGTACTCTGAGTGCATTTCGTTCAGGCTGGAGCGGCTTCTTTTAGCTATAATAAGTATTTTAATTTCTACTTTTTTACCTTTTAAATTATAGATTGTGACTTGTAGATTAGAATTATATATGTATTAGATTTAATTTTTAAATTATACTAGAGTGTAGATTGGTAGATAATGTTTATATTTTATGTTTTCTAAATAAAGATTGACTTGACTTGACTTGATTACAAGTTCGGATGTAAGTTTAAAATTACCGCAGGTGACCCACGTATACTAACCTGCTGCAACAAATAAGCAAACCAAACAAGGAATTGCATGGATTTGAATGTTATATTAGTATATGCAATTGCGTGGAGGACCCAAGGGCACATTGCGATTACATGTTTATCACATTAAGGGCAAAATTATTGAGGAAAGCCTGTTCAATGCCGCAACATTTAAATGACAATCAACGTAACTGACCAATCAGTTGAAACACTGCAAACACACGCTTTCATTTACTTTATTTCAGTTCAATTCAATAAATCGTTGCAATCAACAGAAATAGCGCTCAAAATGTAGTGGCATTGACAATAATTATACAAAATCAACAAAGGATGGTTATTTTAAAATCAAATTGGAGTGCTTACCAGAAAGGTGGAGGGACTCCCTGTAACGAGAAGGAAAACAAGAAGGGATGTGTTGAATCAATAAGATGCAAAGAAAGAATATATCCAAATTTGGGGAGCTAAGATGGCGCAGTGGTGAGAGCACTTGCCTCACATCAATTTGCCAGGTTTAATTCCAAGACACCGCGTCATATGCGGGATGAGTTGGTTGGTTCTCTACGCTGCTCCAAGAGGTTTTTTTCCAAGTATTCCAGTTTTCCTCCCTCCTCAAAAACCAAATGAATGTCTGATTTCAGTTGATCTGAGTTAACTTAATAACTGTGAATAGTAGGCAAATTAAGCCACCTGGTGGATGTACGATTATTATTATTATCATTATCATTATCATTATTATTATTATTATAATTATTACAATTATTATTATTATTATTATTATTATTATTATTATTATTATTATTATTATTATTATTGCTCATTTCATGATGCTCTCATTGATCCATCTACCAAACTGTCCTGCCTCTCATATTCATAAATTCCTTTAAAGATGCACAATCTACAAGCCAGGTGTGTCACTTCGTCAATGCAACAGAAATTCTTCTGTATGTTACGATTACCACTTGACGCCTTTTCAGACTAAATTAGCCACTATCAAAAATACCATGATGATACTCTAATAAACTAAGACAATGCTTAATATGCAAAATTTTGGAAGGACAAACAAAGAGCATTATGGTAATTTTGATACTGGCTAATTAATAACTGAAAAATTTTCAAGTAGTTGTCACAGTAAGCAGCACCCAATTTTTGAGGCAAGAACAGTCATGGCAGACAAGAAAAGTCAAAAAAACTCTGTGGAGGCTAAGTAACAGATCAAGATGCTTTCAGCCACATTATTCCCTGGGCCCCAGTTGCTGGAAGAATGGTTGGGATCAGGTAAACAACTGTCTCACTTAACTGAATGTACACCATAACAATGTAATAATTATAATTTATCATGTTTGTTTCTCTTTAATCAATAACTATTAAAATTATATTTAATTATAATAGTTTTAATATTACATTAGTGAATAATTAACTTACTGCTTCTGTTTCTACAAGACCGATTCTGGGTCCATCAGCCATGATGCGGTAATCGCATGCCAAACCAAGCACACAGCCTCCAGCCAGGGCGTGGCCCTATGATGAAATGAAGAGCTGTAAATGATATTCTCCATATTAAGGATAGTTTTTCAAAACAAACTTAAAGGGGCAGTGTCACGCTATTTCAGTCAAACTTCAAAACACTAAAAGACGTCTTTGCATCAACGAAGACCAAAAAAGAGTGCTGAAGGTTTGTTACCAATAACCATTGAAGTGCACTGAAGCTATTCTTTGTTGTTTGCAGCCAATATGATGGAGAGGATGGAAAACTGGCCAGTTTTTTCAAGTTTGGAGACAACGTCTTCAGAAAGTCACCAAAAATTAAATATGAATAGCTGTAAATACATTTCATATCTTCTCAGTTGGTTGTCAGGAATGTTGTACGGGTGCGCTAAAGTACTAAATTTAGATTTTCACCCAGTTTTGACCTAAAAACAGCAAATTTAGCATGACAGTGCCCCTTGAAGGAAGCTTGAAAGGGTTTTCAGCTGAGGGCACACATATAAGCCACACATGCAATGCTTGAGTTGTGGAGTGACTGCAAATAAAAATGTGACCTAAAATCGGGAGAAGAGGAAATAAGTTTTGAGACAAGTAAGATTCGTTTCTTTGCATTCTTAGGGAAATTAAACTAAAAATTATCTTAAGCTGAATTTCATTTTCATCTTCTAACTGCGTGTCATAAATTACTCAAGTCCTACTCGATACTTTTTTTTTCATACTACATATTTGGTAAGAGAATTTAATAAGGTTACCAAAGTAAAATAAAAAATAGGCACACAATGTGTGCGTGTGTCACGGCAGAACTCTTTTTCGGCTCGTATTTGTTATTGTAATTGATAGTCTCAAATGGCGTTCGGCAGTACCCACAGGGAATTTGTTAACAGGTCACGACATACATACATCTTTATAATTTTAACAATGCAGGTTAAATGTGAATTGGAAACACCGAAGTCCTGATGTGGACCTGCCTAACTGCAGTTAATTAAATACAATCGCATCAAAATCTTAAAATAAAATTAGGAAAACAAAGTGTAAGTTTCTTCTTAATTACAGTAATAATAATTAAAGATAAATTAAATACAAAACATAAATAATAAATTCGTATCTAAAAGTATAAAAAGTCATTATTTTTCATTGAAACACAGCAGGAACATCTGGCAAAATTTATGCTATTCAGAAGATGCTTGTTCGCCTTAAGTCCAATCTTAAACGATCTTAAGTTTGCACATTCCTTGACATGATGTGGAAGAAGATTCCATGCCAATTAGGCAGCCCTGTGTTTAAAGGCCTTGGTCTTGGCACTTCTAAATTTAGAGAATGCCTTAAGCTGTTACAGTAATTTATTTTTGCCTTAGAAATTAAAATGTTTAGATCCTCTGTATTTAAATTAGGATAAGATTGATAGGTCTGAGAACCAGCAGTCTCTTAACATAATACAAAGAAATGGGATTCCATTGCCTCAATTTCTTGATCTCATCAGCTGAAGTGGTCATAGGTAGCTTACAAACAACCCTAATTGCTGTCATCAGTATGAATACGTTCAATATCCTCCATAAGTGACGGGAAAACAGAGCCCCAAACAACAATATTATATACAAAACAAGGAATAATTGAGTTAAAATAAATAGATTCCAAGGAGACGTGGAGTGTGAGTGTTGAGACAGCTCGTAACAGTTTTTATCTTTTCTTATGAGGTGCATTTTGGAGAAAGACTTGGTGAATCAATCACATTTCATCCAGAAATAAAGATAAGAGTCTATTAATTGGTTAGAAGGCCAGAGGGTATCAAGATTGGGGTTGCCATGGCTATGTAAACGGTCTCTTCAGTAGGGCACGAAAAGGAACAATTTTCTTTTTTTAATTACATGGTGAATTGTTTTTTTTTTTTTTTTACAGCGTAGTCAACACTTCTACTAAAAACGAAAAGAAGTTACAGCGTGGAAGTCAAAATGTAGCTGCCAGGAATCTCAAAATTGGGCATGTGTGACAGCTGTCAGTGCACACATACTTTTTTTCAACATCACATGCGAAAAGTATGGTGTGTGTGTGTGTGTGTGTCTTAAGGGCAATGCCAGACAAACCCCGTTTTAAGGACAATGGGACTCATGGTTAACTGTGTGAGTATGAGAAGATAAAATTAATGTTCTGAAGTGTTATGTGGGAGCTATGTAATGCAGTGAATGTGGTGAGGAACTGAAAGGGGGGATACAAACAATATGAACAATTTTATTTTTCAACATCAAATGTTAACTAACAAATATAGTTGCAAGATCATGTTAGGAATATTTTAGAAACACTGTAAGGACTCGCAGCAAATGCAAGGGAGAGAATGCCAATGAAAACGGTTTGCAAATTAATTGAGAGAAAAACGTGTAAACAACGAGTTAGCAAGTTCAGATGTAGAAACCTTTCTTGACACAATATTGCACTTGTACTGCTCTTAATGTGGGCAGTAATGTACTTAATTAAACCCTCTTTTTACTGAAGAAATGATTTTGGTGATTTAATCAAGAATAAGAAATTGACATTAAACGCAAGGAAACAATGCTAACGAACCAATTTGGCAAATTGAAAGCAAACGTGTGAATGACAAGTTAGAAAGAATGTGGAAAACTTTCGGCGAAAAAATCGCGCTTGCACTGAGTTTACAGCTTTTAGAGCCTATCAACACGACACAATTGTAAAATTCTCGAAAAGTGTGCCAGTTAACGCTTCTGAGTAGAAAGAAAAACATGATGAAAAATGCGGCTTACCACATACACAATGATCCCATCAAAAATGGCGACGTAGACTGAAACATGCGCCACGATTCCGACCAGATTCCGAAAAGAGGACGAACTTTCCAAAACTGTACGTCGGGTCGACCCGAAATTCCTGATGCTACTCTGTTTCTCCGATTGCTGATCGGTCTACTGATTGCTTCTAACACGCAAAAAAGCGACCAATCGATGTCCACATACGGAAATTGACGTCCAATCCGGGACCCGATTGCTGCTAACAAGACCAATCGGGAAAGTCTTGTCCTGACAATAGTGCCACGGCGAGCCGTGACACAAAAACTAGGCTTTGGCATTTAAACCTGAATTTTAGAGAGAATTTTAGCAGCGATGTACCATTACCATGGCAACAGTTTTGGGCTTAAAAAATTGCTTGACAATAGCATTAAACAAAAATATCAAAACATTTCTGGCTTAACTGCAAAATACCCTGACACATCCAAGCCGTACCCCTAAAAAGGTTGGATACGAGGTTAGAAAGCCAATATTGAGAGTGGATACAAAGATACGCGCAATTACACAGTCGTTCCTGGTTGCCAGTATTTCCCCCTGTCTGAAGCGCCAAACAAAAAAAGACCGAAGGATATAATTGATGTATATGTAGTTCTCGTTCTTAAGGTGATTTCCTAGTATTGCACTGCGCATCCTGTTCTGCGCATAACACAGCGTAGGCCACGTTCGTATTCAGGCATGGCTAAGAGGCTTTATGGTCAAATTCCACGGCTCAGTTCTGTTTTTTCTTTGTCTCACAAGTCTCAACGGATATTTCTAAACAAAACAATGTTTAAATTTAACCATAAAGACTCAAAGCCATGTGTGAATATTGATATATCAAAAGTGGCCAAAAATTTCAAAATGGTGACCTTTCGTGCAGGAAAGCTCGCTAGAAAGGAGAATGGCCGTTTTCAGAGCACAGCAATAAAGAGCAAAACAAGAAACTTTTTAGACTCTCGCAAAACAAAAAGTCGAGTGATAGCCTTAATGATGCTAATTAAAAGAACATTTCAGTCCAACAGTGAAAGTGAAACCGCGCTATTAGGGAGACGTGTTGTCGAGGGGTCGAGCTTGGTTTGCTTTCTGTTTTCTCCTAAACAAGGTTGGTGACCCATCTTTTTTTTGGCATAATTTTATTCTCTTACTCATCCTCTTTGTGCTGTAAAAAAAGTTTAAAAATTTTACGTCAGAAAAAAATGTTACAGGAAAAAAAGTATGTGTAGTCATCACTCATGGACACATTCAATTAAAATTGTCTCCTTGAGATCACGCACCCGAGGAATATTTGTAGTCAGTGCCTTTTCAAGACGTGTGCCTGTGCCATAAAACAAACATTAAATTATTCCTTTTGAGAAATACAATTCACCTGTTTTGTTATTTCAAGAATTACGTCAAAGCTGTGCTTCCTGTTCCTGCAAAGCGTAGCCTGAACCGATGGAACAAACTTGTCCTTGATAGATGAAGTCGCAATGATTAAATGAGTAACTTGAGCAAGTTATATCTCGCAAACGAGCTTGGTGACCTATTTTTTTAATTGCACATTTCAAGTCACCATGATGTAGGCAACAATCGAGAAAAGTTTAAAGAAAATCTTACGACAGCTTCTATTACTAAGGAATCACCTTAAAGCACAATGCTCAAGCAAAACAGAATGACCTATATTAATATTAAAGCGTGATGATTGAGTGAAACACAATGATATATCTTAAAGCGTGATCAATCAGACTCCTTGTTGATATGTATTTCTCGTTCTTAAAGCGTGAGGATGGATTCATTTTACATTTCGGTTTAAACTACACTTTTCTCGAAAATTAGCACCCGATTCCTGATTAAGCCTAAGCCTATCCAGGTATCTGTGTATCCACTTCAGAATACACTTAGAAAATTATGTGGGGAGGGGTGGTCTTTTCGACTGCGTATCCGTGTATCCATGCATGTATCCCCTTCAGAATCTACTTAGAAGATTTAACTTGGGGAGGGGTGGTATTTTCTACTACGTATCCTCGTATCCAGCCTCTTCAGAGGTGCAGCTTCAAAGGTATTCTGCAGTTACTCCACATTTTCCTGCTAAAAGGAATTTGTCAGCGATTTCCATTGGATTAACCCACTGTCAGCTGTGGAAAACTCTCTCAAGCCACAGTCATGGAGTATGATTTCGCAAAAGAGTTTTATGCAAAAATTAAAGGCACAATGAGATGAAATCAAGCAAAGAAAAAAAAAAATTGTTTTTAGTAATCTTTCACTTGGTTTCAATTATCCTCAAAGGTGGCAACTTGAGTTTGTTGAAGAACTAGGCACCTCTTATTCCTGATTTTCACCTACGATCAGGGGGCTATGTTTCTTAAACAAATGTTTTCATGACAATGTTAAACATTCCCAGTTGGGATACAAACAGTGACCACCTTTTCATTGCTTAGGGCCACCATAACATCATCAGAAAACTGCCCGCTATGACATCATGAGAAAACCGAAAATCAATGGGGAAATTGAACATGTTACTTTCAATTGTGAGAAGATCAGAAAAGTCTAAGCTCATCCTCTCTCTTAAGCTAACATTATTAAATTAAAATCAAGTTCTCTTTTCTCCTTGCTCTCAAGCAATACGATTGACTTTGACTTACGTTTATTGCAGCCATGGTTACAAGCCTCGAGCCATATAAACGAAGCCACATTCCCTGAAACTCTTGCCAAAAACTTGCCAGGCGACTCTCATCTGCTGGTTTGTATACTTCCTTCACCAGGTCTATACCAGCAGAAAAAACCTTAGGAAGACCCTAAATGAAAGTAATAATAATTTCTTTCAACAAGTACTTTTAAATTAATTAAATGAAAACAACAATTTCTTATTTTTAGGGTCCCTTCTTTTAATATAACATTTGACACTATCTTCAGAAGGCTCTATTGAAACAGCAAAGTTTTATGACTTCTCTGAATACCAGTAATTCCAGATCTCTTGTTTCCTGGTTTTGACAACATTGACTGAGTGATGGAGAGACAAAGGTGGAATTGTTATTCACTTTATCTATTGGGGCACATTTAATGGTGAAGTGTGCCGATTTTCGTTTTATGACTTACCTGAAATAATAAATTATTGATAAAGTAAATGGTTTGACACTGTCAGCTTGGTTCTTTAGACTGGAATTTGCAGCTTTTACAATGCCAGGCCTAATTTAACCCATTAAATCCGAGGTCCCCTGTTTTATGAGTCAAATGAGTCAATGAGTCATGAGTCATGAGTCAATGAAACTCACAGTCAATACAGCAATAATTTATTGATTAAGCCTAAGCCCTCATTTCAGAGATTAGGCCTATAAAGCACTCTCTGAAATTTTAGCTTCTTTTATGGTTTGGTTAAAGTTCTGCACTAACTCATTGACTCATTGACTCATGACTCATAAATAGTGTACACTCATTAAATCCTAGGAGCGACACTTGTTAGATTTTACTCTCTCTAACGCCAGATGATTTTACTAATCAATGATGGTAATTCAGGATCCAATGAATTAAAACTTCCATTCTTAAAATAAACCAGGATGATTTCATTGATGAAGAAGGTGTATAAACAGCAATAGTTTTTAAAATTTTATTTAGAATGGCATTATTTTATTCAGCCTTATCAGACAGAAGGAGGAAACAGATACCATGAAAAAGCAATATGAAATTAGAACTTGAGTCACAGTGGCAGGACCTTTTACATGTAACCAGTGGCGCCTTACCGTGTTTCATACCTACAGTAGTAAGTTCCTCATGGGCCCATAATTCTCTCAAAAGTCCAGGAACTTTTCGAGCCAGAAATAGTCCATCTGCCTATTTTAGAAAGCTGGTCTTTCAACAGATTCTCAAGACCCGAAAAGCAACATACCTTAACTGCCAAGTTTTGAGCTTGGAAACGGCCTCAGTTTGAAGATGCCAGGAGATATAAATACACCCAAAAAGTTTCTGAACTTTTGAGAAACATGCCCCAGGTTGTGGTTGTCAAGGATGTGCTCAATTATTTGGACAAGTCGTCACCTCAATAGATTTACAACCTTGCCTAGTCATTGTCACATATAACATTGAGGCCTTATTACACTCCAGCTTATTACCGAAGTAACGATGAGTCCTTTGCAGTCCTGATCAACTTCCACTTTGTCCAATTCAGCATTTATTTCTTGCAAAAAATCCAGACTGAAGCTGTTGACAGGTTCCCTGTTCAGCTCAAGAATAGCAATATTTCCTTGCTTCTCAACATTCACAAGTGCCGACATGCATCTCAACTGACGGCCCAAGCTTCCCACTACAAAAGTTAGTGAAAGTTCAATTAAAAGATATTGTAACATTAAAATAACAGTAGAGATGGTTTTAACAGTAACGTTGTGGCCGCCATGTTGATGTGTGAAAACAACAGATCTCTCATTAGCTACTTACAGTGAATGTTTGTCCACCACATGCAGGGACTATTGTGTATTGTATTGGGTGGGGCTAACAAGCAAGCGCCAGAGACGCAAACTTGTAGGGGGTTCTGGGGGAAATCTTCATCAGAAAATATTGAAATCTTGAAGCTCGGAAATGCTACTTTCAGCATTCTCAGTGAGATATCAAAAAAATAAACGTGGATCAACCGTAGAAACCGTTTTAAAATTTTTATTTTTTGCTTGAAATTGGGGGGGGGGGGGGGGGGGGGGAGAAAGAAGGGCTGCACAAGCAATTGTACATTGCAGCATTGTTATCTGTGCCTCAAGAGATTGGCTGTAAACCACCAATAATTATTCTGAGAATTGGGAGGAAATGCTTTAATTTTGACAAACTTTGGCAGGGGGCACCCCTCACGAACTGTATGATTTTTCAAAATATAATCACTACGAAGACTGGGTCCAATAGTTGTTTCAGCATTTGTAAAAAACTTCAGAAGTAAAATTAAAAACCAACGTTGTAACGTTAATTACGCTTAATTAATGTAAGGGGTAAGAATGCATAATA
>OX421452.1:8119634-8147134 GCA_949126865.1 Montipora capitata | reverse complement strand
CTTTTCAAATGGCTATAAATGACATAGGAGTAAATAACTTTACAAGGTACTTACGTTGGAGGTGTACCGTTCATAAATGGATTATGGGCAATAAGAGATGTGGCCTGTTCATCGTTTGCTAAAAGTTTGGCGGCCAAGTGGATCAACCAGGGATTGTATTGATAATTCTGACAAAAATAGGAAAATAAATGACAATTATCCTCACGTTATAATAGAGATGACAGAGACTGGGAGTGGGTCAAGAAGCTGAGCACTGGGCAGGGCTTGAAATCAACGAAAACGAAACTCCGTGTTGAGCATGCACGGCGGTTACTTAGCGACCGAACCCTCACGTTATACTTCATGTTGTGTGGACTCACTTACCAACAGCGGAATTACTGTAAAGGAATGCGCGGGACACAGCGGGCTCAAGTCACAGTCAGCAAACATATCATGGGCCATGCGGTTTGAAGAGTGCTGTCCAAGGTTGAAGACGGCGGCTGGATCAAAGTGAGTTTCGACCAATGGCAGAAGTCTCTTCTCCTGTACTCGTCCGCCCAGTGAACACAAAAGAAGAGAGACTTCTGCTAGCAGGGAACATGGAATCAGGCTTTACTTGAAATTGCCTTCTTCCCTCTCAGTAGAAGTAGCCATGATTTACCGTAGTCTTTGGATAAATTCCGTGTTAACTAACCTGAAAGGCTGCGAACCACATGAGCCAGTCGAGTCTGTAATGATACGGGGAAATAACACACGGCCGTCGCTTGGGATCACCGGGTTTACACTTAAACTGATATTCCTCCCAAATCGCTCCCGCCTCATCTGGCGTAATAGTGGCATTCCTAGTCCCTTGGAATATAACTTCTGTTCTTTCCTTTGTTACGCTACAAAAAATGACAAAACGTTCTTTAGAAAAGGCAGTTGTTCCTAGACAGGTAACAAAGACTTGGACCAGTTGGTTCAGTTGAGTATCGGACTAGCATGCGGGAGGTCGTGAAGGGTCTTATTTTATCTCCTACATTACATTACATTGAAAGGAATGTATATTTGAAGAGTACGGGTTATAAACGAAAGATAGAAGTAATCGTCGCACTTAGAGCGAGTTTCAATCGAGTGTCGTAAAACCAAAACCAAACTAATTACTTTGGCCAATCAAAAAGGACAGAGACAATCCAGTAAACCAATCGGAACTCGAAGTAATTACACGTAGCCGACACGAATCGCGGGAAAATGTGCACGCGCGAGCCATGATTGGTTTTGGTTTCACTTCTCATTGGTTCAAAAAGTGGCGCGAGGACTTTCAACCAATCACTGAGTGAAGTAATGAAAAACCAAAGCAATTCGCTAATTACTTTCGACACTCAATTGAAAACCGCTCTAAGAGGACAATTTAAGCAATTGTCTCTTTATAGACACCTGAAAAATTCAGGCGGTTTCATCGGGACTCGAACCCAGGACCTATGCGATGCCGGTGCAATGCTCTACCAACAGAGGTATGAAGCCACTCAGTTAACCAAGTTTTTCACGGTTCTCAAGTGATTAGGTCTAAGCGCCGACTCGAAATGGCTAGCTTTCATAAATTGTTCTTAAGACACCATATACTGAGTAAACCTTTAGTAAGATCGTTTGGTACTTTCTACACAAAACTAAGTGTATCACCTTATTTTGGAGTATCTATTTTAGTTACAAACCCTTAAAAACCGCTCGTAAACACACCCAGTATTACTTCCTTTTGACGTTGTCGTTGCTGTAGCCTTCGTCGTTAATTACTTAAGAGTATCAATAGATAGGCACGTTCGTTTTGATGAGCACGTAAGTGTAGGGGTCCTGATGCCACTCAGAAACTTAATACCTACTGGCTGGCTACAACTATTTAAAGCTGCTATTCTTCCCTATTTAACTTATTCGCACCTTGTTTGGCACTTCAGTCGTGCTAGCGACAATAGAAAATTAGAACGTGTACAAGAAAGGGCACTCAGAGCTATTTACTGCGACAGATCATCAAGTTATGATGAATTAATGAGTATGGCTAACCTGTGCACCCTGAGTAACAAACGTTTACTGGAGATAGCTGTTCTTTTGTAGAAGACAAAGAACAGCATCTGTCCGAAAGACATTGCAGACCTTTTCCAAATGACAGACACCAAATATTCATTGAGAAACTAGGATTTCGCCGTACCCAGACTACACAAGGGAAGCATTCTATGAGATACATTGGCCCTAAGTTATGGAATCTACTGCCTAAAAATGTTAGGGACCTCACTACAGCGTATTGGAAACCTCGCCTTAAATTCATTGTTGGCTGGTGATCTTGCTCGGATTGCATTTTGTGGTACATAATAAGACACCTTAGAATTTTATTAAGCTTATATGCAATTGTTAATAGTTTTAAAGGGGCAGTTTCACGGTTGTGCAAATGTCCAAGCTTCGGCGCTACCAGTTGTAAATTTTACGGTTTCTTACTGAACCAGATGATGTTCATTAATCACTGAGAGTATTACAGCAAATACACTGAATGACTGAGGCCCAAATTTGGTTCAAGACAGTGGGTTTACACAGAAAATATCAAATTTAATTATGGCCTCGAATTTATTATACTGGTCGAACATTTTATTTTACGCACAAGTTGTCATAACGCACGAGTTATCTATTCACATGCAGTAGGTTTATAACACAAAGGAAATGATTGCAAAAGTAATTCCAATGAGTAATCACACTTCTATGGCATTGTTTCCTTTTCCTGCATCAGTGGTTTCGATTGTTTCAATAACAATAGAATTAACTGGGCTGACATGACAGTTTGCCCATGCGCAGAGACGTGAAACTCTCCCTTTAATCCACACCTTTACTCTTAACGATGGTTGCGGTCACACTTGAGAGTGTTGAAACTACTAGAGTTTTAACTCGCTGGTGTTTTGAATCCCTAGGGAACACTGAACAAAAGAACTTGATTTAACATTAGTGTTAACTCCCTAAATGCGACCGCAACCAATCACGCACATGTAAATAATCTCATCAACTTTATATAGGTCAACACTCATTGCCATCCCTCAAACTGACATTTCCCTTTTTATTCAACTTACACGACGTACAATATACTTCAGACTTCAAATCTACTTCAAAGAAACAAACATTTCAATGTGCAGAGAACATTCAGATTAGGCGAGCCAAAGAGTTCAACCTGGATCGATGGGTTCTCCTTGCACATTCCAATATCCACTAGACTAACGAGACAAGCTCCTGGAAATTCGAATTTTTTAGAGTATTGACATAGTAGTACCCAACAAGACAAGTAAAAGCTAACCGTCTTCAAAGTGGTTTGTAGACCTAAATACTGTAGATCAGCGCGGCTTTGCTTAGAAACGCTATTTCTTGTTGAACTTAAGCTCTAATGCTGCCTGTTTTCATTCTTTTTACAGCGATAAGCTTCTCATATTTTAAGCTGGGACATTGCGTCGTGTAATTGTAAGGAAATGTCCAATGTCAGTTTGACGGATGGCCACTAGTGTTGACCTTTTATATCCTGGTTCCGATTTATTGATTATACACATGTAAATAGTTTTATCAATTTTAATTGTTATAATAATTGTTTAATTTATAGTGTTCCTATTTAGTGGTTTCTCTACTACTACTCATTCATTCATTCGTTCATTCATTGGGAGTTTAAGCAAAGGCGACGGCTACGGCTACGACAAAGCCACAAAGCAAGAATATGATTGGTCAAAAAAGGAAAAATGACCGTGCTGCACGTGCAGCACTAATTTCCGTGCATTTCTTTGCCGTACTCCACAAAACAACGACGTGACATCACCTTATTTTAGGTTTCGACGATAACGTGAGCATATATCAATGAACCATTCATGATTTTCTATTTTTACTTTAAAACCGTTCGTACCATTCAGTTAAAGGATACATGTAGTTCACCCGTATTGTAAGAGGGGAACAAGACGGAATAATCGCCAATTCGCCCTTGTCACGCGGCGGCCATATTGTCCTGGGAGACCAAAAAAGCTTTGTTTTACGACGCCAAGCCTCGCAGTGGAAACCATGGGGTGAGGCTTGGCGTGGTAAAACAAAGCTTTTTTGGTCTCCCGGGACAATATGGCCGCCGTGTGACAAGGGCGAATTACTTGCGATAGTGATAAGTTATATTTTGGAGTGACGTTTTCGTTGACTTTGCCGTTGTCTTTGCTTAAACTCCCTGATAACTCCATCATTGTCTTGGCTGCGAGCTGTCTCCCTTCGCCTAATTTCTGCAAAACGCAGCATCGTGCGAGATACATGTATGTTGCCGCAAGCTGCTATTAGCTCCTTTGAGGTTGCACGGGAGACAGGGTCGAGAGTCTTATTGAATTGCATTGTGGGGCTGTTTTGGGGACGAGCCACTGTTTATGAAGTCGTTTACCCTGCAAAGCAAAAAGACCTTCATGTATTTTTGTACGATAACAGTTTAGCAGGCTCGAACCAGTTTCAACGCTTCCAAGTGACGCTCTTATTAGAAGGATCGGCACCACAACCTTGTGTCATGTATTGGCAATACTGTGGTACCAAATGAGACAAGAATTATTGCTGAACAAGATACAGTCATTTTTGTGACGTAATATGGCAACGGGAAAGACCTGTAAAAACACACTTTATTTCGTCTTTAGTTGCTTATATATCAAAAACGAATTCGGTGACCCCCATTTTTTATTTCTGAAAAGTACATTGTAATCAGAAGGGCAAGGTGAAACTTTCTGCAAGGTTTTAAAAAAATCTGTCAAGTGGATTCAGAGCAACCTTAATTTTGTGAGTTTTTTAAGGCAGCTCTGAATCCTCTGGACAGAATGTTTTTAAACTTTGCCGAAAGTTTCATCGTGGCCTTCTTATCACTTTTCAGCAATAAAAAAGGGGGGTCACCGAGTTCGTTTTTGAGAGATGAGTAACTAAATCCAAAATATAGGGTGTTTTTGCTGGGCTTTCCCGTTGCCAAGGTAACTTATTACGTCACAATAATGATCACATCTTGTTTGGAAATAATCGCTGTTTCATATGGTACCATAACATTGCTGTTACGTGATACACTGTTGTAGCGTTATTCGATCTAAACAGAGAGTCTTCTAAGTGTTGAAACCCTTTCGAGCCCCTTAACTTCGGGTTAAATCTTTATAACATACGTTGTTAGTAAGTAAACATTGTATGTACTAGGATCTCACAAACCTTTTGATTAAATCTTTTCGATTTCCGGACAATTTTGCACCTTGGCAAGCGAGCTACCGTTGTTAAATTGCCATTGTACAATACTCTGGTGGTTTAGAAGCTCAGTTCCTGGTATATCGCTTTATTCAATTCTTGCAACTCGAGTTCTTCCGCGCACGCAATGATGAAAATGCGTCCCCAAACAGTCCCACAATGCAATTCAACAAGACTCTCGACCCAGTCTCCCGTGCAACCTCAAAGTGGCAAATAATCGCGGGCGTGGGTGTGAGGAGAAACAAAACATTTCTATATTCCTCTCCCCAAACTTTCCGCACGCTTTCGGGTCAATTGATTTTCATAATTCGAGTTAGCATTCCACTTGGGTTACCCAAGGAAAAAGGTGAAGCTGCTAGCAGTCTATCCTTCGTCTGTTGATTTGTATTACTCTACCTTCCAAAGGCTCCGTAGGTATTGACAATTCTGAATGAGTCAAATGATGTATTCATAGCTTGACGAGATGAAAGGAGATTCTGCACCACAGGAATACTCAAATACGCTAGCATGGCACCAAGCATGAGCTCAAATACACGACGAATGCAAAGACCTGAAAAATGGGCAAAAGAGCTACTCCGTGAGTTTCTCAGGCAGGGATGGCGCAGAGGTGAGAGCACTCGCCTCCCACCAAAGTGGCCCGGGTTCGATTCCCAGACTTGGAGTCACATGTTGGTTGAGCTTGTTGGTTCTCTACTCTGCTCCGCTTCGAGATATTTTTCTCCGGGTACCGCTCCGATTTTCCCCTTTCCTCAAAAACCAACCTACAATTTAATACGAGTGGATTTGATTTGATTCTGTACCAGCGAAGATATCCTTGGCGTCACCTATTGTCATTAGGGAGCTTAAGCACGCGCGTTTTTGAGACGCGGACGGAAACCGGAAGAGAACATTTCGCGTGCTAGGCCAGTAGTGTCTCCCAGATTTTTGTACAAATCATTTCTAATGTAGAAAGGTACTTAGCAATATAAATGTGGTTGTGTGAAGACAAGTTAAAAGGGAAAACAGCTCACTTCCGGTTGCCGTCCGTGTCGCAAAAACGCGTGTGCTTAAGCTCTCTTTTACGGACTTTAAGATCTGTGACGACGAAGTCGACGAAAACGTCACCTCAAAATAGAACTTTGCAATATCGTAAGCCGTGTTCACATGCCCCAGGCCCCAGGCCCCAGGCGCGCAACAAAGTGGACCTAGTGCGCATGCCCTAGTGCAACAATGTTGCGTGAACGTGGCCAAACGAGTACAACATCATGCAACATCCAAAATGTTGCACGAAAAATTTGACCGTTTTCAACTTTGATCCAACATCATCCAACATGTTGCAACATATCGCAACAGGGTGGCCAAACCTATGCAACATGTTGTGCCCAACAATGTTAAAAGATGTTGCGTTGAAATGTTGCGTGCGTTTGGCCAGGCCTTAATATGCCAACGAGTGCCTCATTGGTTGTCGAAACAAAGGGTCTTTTGTTTCTGTGGTTGGAAAATTTGAGTAACAAAAGTGATGTTTGTAAATAGATATCTTCCCAACAGTGTCCCCTTTATGAGTGCCCCTGCCCCCAGAGCTCAATACAATAAATAGAGGATATTACAAGGCCGCGCGGAGATACGAAATTTCTCTTCGAGTGTTGACAAATATTTCACAAGTGAGCGCACCGAACGAGTGAAATATTTTTCAACACGAGAAGAGAAATCTCGTATCTCCAAGCGGCCATGTAATATTCTATTTATTATATAAACACCAATGAAATACCAAATCGTTTCACGAAAGGCATGATTTTCATATGTAACCATAGCAACAGTGATCTTTTCACGTGTGAAAATAACATGTAATCTACACGTATGAAGATATCATATTTTTGCGTGAAAGCTCACTTGGTATTTCATTGGTGTTTATATAATAAAATTCATTATTATGATTATTAAATTTTCGACTTCGGATATAGCGTTTATAGCTTTCTGATTGGTTCACCCAATCTCGGTTATCAGCTCACATACCGTATGATCTACTAATATGGAAACTGATTGCATCAAGTGTTGTCAAGCTGGAAACTGATTGGCTTTAATTGTCAAGTGTCTAAGCGCCAGAATTTGATGAAAATTTAACAAAATACTAACAGTTATTCCATTCGCTACTGTTGGATATGAGACTGGTTATAGGCAAGTCTGCGCTTACGTGTGGGCATGTGATGCTTGTTGACCACTGTTGCTTGGACCCATTTCTTATCTTGCTTGAGAGTGACCTTATCACCTTTGGCTAGAGGCGGCAATTCTTTATGACAGTGCTTATCGTAGTAGAACTTCTCTCTCTTTGATCTTCTGAAGGTGCTGCTTAACTTCTGGAGCTCCCTGTGGCTTTAGAAGCTCAGCATTAGTTGGAAGAGAGGTTTTGAGTCTGCGGCCCATAAGAATTTGAGCGGGAGACAAGCCTATTCCATCCAAGGGAGTGTCAACATTATTTTCTGCAATCTCAGATGCAAAGGCTTACTTAAGATATACTGCAAGGGCTTGTGGTCTGACTCGACTTGGGTTGGCTATTTGCCATCTCATATCCAACATGCGTTCATTGAATAATTGTTAATTATTCAGTTTTAAAAACAATTATCGAAGAATTCAACTTTAGTTCATTTAACAATGAAATTTGAGTTCCAGCTTTTTGTACAATTTACTTTACAGATTAACACTAAACTCAAGTTTCCAGTTCATTCTGCCGTAGTGTCTTGACTCTTCCAACCCTGGAAGACTATTCCCAGTGCCAAATCCATGGGCAAGACAGAGACTTGAACAGCAGGGACGTTTCTCTAGAGGGGGAGGGGGAAAACGATGCTGAAGAGGTTTTGTTGTAAGTAACAGCCTCTTTTATGATATCAGCCACAAATGGGCATCTAAACTGTTCAATAAAAGTTGTTGAGTCGCTAAAAGACGTCAATGACGCTGTTGGTTTGCATTGTGTCAGTGATTTAATTTATGCTGTCTTAAACACTAATAGAACGCTCCTCAAACTCCCCCCATTATGATTGCACTTCATTGGGTGACCTGTTGCACCGGGAGAAACCCCAAAATTGTCATGGGAGGAGTTGGGGGGGGGGGGGAACTAGGCAAGGACCATAGAAGGGGCCATGACCTACTGAGACTGTAAGAAAGTGGAAATATTCCTGGACCAGCACTTTAGACGAAGATTGTAGATCTACTGCAAATATAACATCATCAAGCTGTGTAATGTGAAAGTGTATATTACCCCATGTGGGCCTTGAACCAACTCCAGCCTTGTTCAGCTCCTGTATCATGATCACGTCATTTTTGGCAGAAGATGACGAGAACAGACATGCCAGACTCTTGTCGTCAAAGCACATGATACTAGGTAGAATAGTCAGCCAATTAAGAAAGCTCAAGTTTCCACTGATTATTAAAAGAACCTGCAGGGCGAGGCAACAAGTTAAGCATGTTGTAAATCTTTTGTTGAATTATTTGTTATTGCCTGTGGTTTTTGTATGGTTCTATTGAATGACAAAGCAAACTGATTGATACAGACCTCCTACAGGGGCTGCAGGAGGGTGGGGTTAAAGCCCCCCCCCCCTCCCCTCCCACTTTTTTCCCACAATGTTGTTTTCTCCTAAACCTCCCCCCTCCCATCACACCTTTGTGATCCCTACCAAAACCTACCCCCACCCCCCTCCCCTCCCCTCCACCACTTTCAAACATACTCTGTGGCCCCTGTCCTACTAAGCTCCTTTTCTAAGACCTATTTTCTGCACTGTGTTATCCAAAAACTACATTTCTCTTAGCCAATCCGAGCGGAGAAATTTTCCAATGTATATTATTAGATTTTGAAAAATAAAAGCATAAAAAAAAAAAGATGACAGGGAACCTCACCTGAAACAAAATCTGCAAAACCCCACAAGAGATTCTGAAAGGTCTTGGGAGAAAGATGAAGAAAGGAACTACCAATTCAATAAAGTGATTTGTCAGTGTTTCAAACTTGTGAAAAATTTCTGGAGATTGATGCATAAAGTAACTCATGGGATTTGGCACTGGTTGGGTCTGGAAAGAAAACAAAACACAGTACATTAAACATAATGATATTTATTATTGTCTCTGGTTATCTTTTGTTTTCCATTAAGGAAGCAAGTCATTTACATATAAATGTACCTTACAAGAGCAGCTGAGCTCATGGAGATGCTTTGCAGTACTCTATTACCTGAACATGTGCTCAGCTATGTGCACATATTAATTCAAAACATCTGACCCTAACCCTAACACCTTGGTGTAAAGTCCAGTCCAGCACCGATTTTGGAGCATACATTCAAAGTTTTTTTTGTACAAGCACACGACTATCTGGAAAGATCTTTGATCATGAAAACTTCACGTGAGTAAAAAAAAAGGAGAAAAGGTTGTTTCACATATATGGTGCTGTGAAACAGGCCACTTACCTCATAATGGTAGTTCATACACGTCAAATCTCGCCAACATTGATCACCTCTCATCTTGATCATTCCCTGGCAAGTAAAAAAAAAAATTACATTTTAGGTAAGCTGGTTCCTTTAAGACAATGCATGTCATCAAAAACACTAATAACAGCAAATAATTATTGTTACCAGCAACCAAAACGTAAAGATCTGCATTGGCCAATACATGGTTTTAGGAGCCATAAAAGATGTCACCAGCCTAATTTGGTTAAGTCTTCTCAGTAACTTTCCTCAAATTCTTTTGATGTAATTGAAAATTCAAAAATTTGTTTATTTTTCCCCCTGATAAAAAGGAAGAGCTGCACAATAGTTACCAAAATTTAATATTACTTCATTGTGAAACCCAGTGGACACCTAAGAAGTCTTGTCAGAAGACTCTTGTAAAATGCTGATACCTCTCAAGGAGTTCTTGAAACTCGATGGGCTAAGAGCATTCAATTGCTGTGTTACGAAGGTTGAAGCTTTGAATAATTCCTGGACTCTGATTTTTCAGCTGTTCTTCTGCTTGTCGCCAAGCAACTAGTTTACCAGTGGCAGCTGATAAACTGATTGAAGCTGGGAAATGGGGGCACCACCAGCCTCTACAAAATGGTACATGAAACTAAGTGTTACTTACAGCACCAATCATGATCCGAAAGATGAGCCATCTATACCCCCAGATGACAACCACAGGTGTTGGTGTATGAATTGGTACTTGATGCATCTTAAACACAGGACACAAAAATATGGCAGGGAAGCCTGTCTCAAGAAGTTGTGACTCCCAGCCTGAAATGGAAAAATCTGACTTCTACAATAATTATTTTTTGTGTTGATAAAGATCAATGTTTGCAATAATAAATAATTACATAAAAAAATATATATAATAATTGGAAAGTTAGTTAGAAATTACAAGTACCAAGTGAGTACATGAACAAAAAAACAATTAAAAACAGATTAGAAAGAGGCAGTGTGTAATGACAAGGGATGCACATGCTTGTGGCTTGTAGCGGTGGTGGTCACTGACTCAATTACAGTGTAACTCCACCATATTAAATTTTTCTGAATAGCTGAATGGTTTGTGTCAATTTTGTTACAGTATTGTTTCTTTCTAAACACTACCTGCCTTAAGCTTTAAAATAAAATTGTGAAAAAGAAGGTACTAACAGAAATAAATAAACACTAATAAACAAACAAAAAAACTTACCAAATGAGTACCTACACAAAAACAATAATTGAAGGTTAGAATTTAATAAATTTTAATAACCTTAATTTGGTTAATACTGTTATTGTTTTGTTAAATATGGCAAAGAAATAATCTAAAAATTGGCTGCTTCATGTGCACCAAATGATAATATTATTGTTTTTTTTTTTTCCATCATGTACACCAATAAAGTTTTGTGGCCTTGCTATTAATGTCATTATCGCTTTAACTTCCTCATTTTGATCCAGATACCTTCTCTAATTAATTTTCAAAATTAATTAAGTTCTGGCTTTGATTTTTGGCGGGATACCATGTAATGAAAATAAAATGTAAAATGAAATGTACTTGTAACAACAACTGTGGGTAATGAAGGAGCCCAGTAGCTCAGTAGCCCAGTATAAACTCTTACCCAGTCCCTGACACTAACAGTCTGACAGCAGATATTTTTCAGAATATCCTCTATCTGCAGCACTTTTTACAGTGTAGATCATTGGGTTTGTTGAACAAACCACTCCTTTTGAAGAGCATTAATAGAGGTACCCAGACTATACAAAACTACATGTAGCTGTCTCTTTCACGCTGGTCTAATGACAGACAATAATCTATTCAAACAATTTGAACGAACCTTAAAACTATGCAAATAAACTCTACCAAGGGAAAAAAAAAAACATGATACTGCTTATCACTAGCATGGCAAGGACTTAAGAACACTTACCACCTCTGACCAATATTGACAATAGAATGATAAAGAACCCATAACAAGGTCATAATCAACATGTTGGCAGATCCAAACACCATTACAATTCCAGAGAGTGCCAAACCAAGATGTGCTAAGATGTCCAAAAACTCATCAATCCTGCTTTTATCAGTAAAAAGTAACAGGGTGGGAACATGAAGAACCTTTCTCCAGCCAGTATCAGCAAAATGTTCTTCTATTCTTTTCAGATACAAGTCAGATGGCAAAAGTCCATTTTTACCTAGCAGCTGTTTGTTCTGATTGGCGGCGACTGCAAAAGCCACAACTGCATTCAAAAGAGGAAATACAACTACTGATGATGATGATGATGATGATAATGATGAACTATATTTAAGTGTCACGTGTATCTAGCACTGAAGCACAGTCTAATTGGGGACCCTTTACACAAATGCAATCAAATCAAGTCAACACATATCAAATCATGGGTTGGGTTTTGAGGAGAGCAGAACACCGGAGTACCCAGAGAAAAACCTCTTGGAGCAGAGTAGAGAACCAACAAACTCAACCCACAAATGATGCCAAGTCTGGGAGACAAACCCAGGAAACATTGTTGGAGGAGAGCGCTCTCACCACCTGATGCCATCCCTGCTTCCCTTTAAAAATTCTACTACAGTATTGAAATTCTTAACATTTTTCCACCCTACGGTGATTGTTGAATTGGCGGCAGAGCTTCAATGATCAGAGTGCAGTAAGGTGTATGCTGACCAGTAGGCTACACTTTGTCTAAAATTTCCTGTGTTACATTGCATGCTTTGAGGATGCATGAATTAGTCTTACAGAAGTGTCTATCCTGCATACCAAAGGATCACCACTAAGAGGTCAAAAATCTTCTTGATAAAAGCAAGCTCAGACCCTTGATCTTCTCATATAGCCTCCCAGTCGCAGACTCTCTTAAAAATTTGTCACACGTTCCTCTCCCACGAGAATCTGCTGAAACGAGCCGGAATTTACGCAGACCAATCACAACGGACTTCCAGATTCTGGAAGTGCACTTTAGACCCTTAGAAAACTGCCAGAAGTTGGGCTTCATGTGTTGGGCATTTACATTTAAAATCGCTGAGTTGAATTCTTATCAAAGAGAAACTGGAGCATAATTATAAGTTTCATGCTTTGGTTTACAGCCGAAGATGTTTGCGGTTCTTCACAGAATGAGTACGGTAGAATTTGTATGGTTGAAACATCCCATGCGATTCAAATTTATTTTTGATTGATATCATATTTACATGACTTTGTACATTTCTTTCCATGCTATTTCTCACAAATCAATCAATCAATCAAGAACTTTATTAATGTGCCAGGTAGATCTAGCTTTCATATACGTAAACTAATGGGGGGCACCTAACCACTAGTGAATTAAAAGTTAAGAAGAAATATATTAATCTGATCCAAAATACTAATTATTAGTAATAAATGTTAAAATTCGCTGTGTTTTAAACTAGTACCCTAAAAATATCTTGACATTATCAGTATCCCATAAACCCATGCTTCCTTAAAATTAAAGGTTAAAGACTAATCCCCTCCCAGCTCACTATTTTCAATCCATGAATAAAATCCTAGATCCTATAATTCCCACTCTTTAGGATTCTTATTTAACTACTGCATAGTGCACAATTTCTACAATATCTTCCATCATCCCAACTAGATCTAATTTCCTAATTTTTAGCTTTAAACGTATTTTAAAAATTCTGAATTCCTGACTTTCTTATCTAATTTTGACCAGAGAAGTGGACCTAGATATTGTAAGCTATGCTTTCCGTACGTCATGGTATTGAATCTTGGTAGTACAAAATCCGAATTTCTTGTTTTGGAATATTTCTTTAATGTAATACTATGAAGGACAAAGTACATTCTTTACTTTATACAGGAGAATAGCAATGTCTTGTAGCTGCCTGTTCTTTAACGTGGGTAGCTTTGCCAACTTCAGCAATTTGTCATAGGTTCCAGATTTCCTATAATTAATTGCTCTCAAGGCTCTTTCTTGGATCCGCTCCAGTTTCCTGTTGTCCGAAGAGCGACTAAAATTCCAAATGATATGACAATACATTGTACGTCAGCTGAGGCAGTATCGCAGACTTGAATGTCTAATAAGTTTGGCTCTGGCAGAAAGTATATTATGTAGTCTTATTAGAACACCCACTTTCCTTCCTGCTCGTTTGCATACTTCACTGACATGTTTACTGAAATCCAGGTTTTGGTCTACATGTATTGTTAGCCCCAATAGTTTAAGGTCAGAACCACACTTTATTCTTACATTTGACATTGTTATCTCCAAATCTTTGGTTTTGCCCTTTGGCCCCATGCTTATTATTTGGTACTTTTCATAATTACCTTTCAGTAAATTTGACTCGTACCAGTAAGATACAACTGTACTCAAAGGAGTCATTTTGTTTAATGAATACCCCCATTTCTTGTAGTCCTTCGGTTTAACTGATTTAAGATGCAAACAAACAGCTCCTTTAGGAGCCACCACTTCTAACCACTGAAAGCAGTGATGAACAACAGGTTTCAATATGTTTAATCTTTAGTTGCTGAAAGGTTTCAGTTCAATTTGTGACCCCTGTAAGCCACTTTACTCCCTCTGAAAGCAATGGTCTCATGTGCACATTTGTATAAGCCGCACCTGCGAGTTTTGGCCCAAAAACTTACGCAAAAAGGTGCAGCTTATACACAAGTCTTAACAGTATTTAATTGACCATTATAGGGGGCTTTTGAGGGCCAATGATACACAATCAATGAAACAACAGAACTGAACAAGAACAACAACTATTATGAATCCCAACTGGCCAGAGGCAAACCAGTTGGCTTATATTTACAAGTGCAGCGGAGAAGATGAACCGAGAACTACCACGAACAAATTCAACGATTGGTCAGAACAGGTCTTGAGACAGGAATCCCTGGATCTAAAGGAAAGCCCCCTAACCACTGGGCCGCACTGCTTCTTGCATTTTCTTCTGTGGTTGGTCAAAGACCGCATAACGTTATCGGCAGGGAAATAAACCTATGTATTTGAAGTGTGGGTTATAGATGAAAAAGAGAAGTGATCTCCAAAACTTATCTGGAAAATTTAAGCAAGTGGCTTGAACAGGAATTTCAAAACCATGACCTCTGCAGTGCCAGTGCAATGCTCTACCAGAGGTATAAAGCCACTCAAATAGAAGCAGGTAAATTTGTTGGTCTATTTATAGTTGCGCGAATGTGAGGATGCTGTACACATGTATATTAAATGAAATGTTGACAATTGAATCCATTGGGAACTCAGAAAAATCTGAGCCCTAGATGGGATTCGAATACCATTTGGGGCTCGGATTTTTCTAAGTCCCAAATGGAGTCCCAAAATGGAGTCCCCAAATTTTTCAGAGTCCCAATATTTCTGAGTTCCCAATATTTCCAAGGCTGAGGTGATTCTAAGGGATGGGCTGGGTTAAAGCCTACAGCTTTAGATCTCCAGAAGTTGATGGTTTTGGTTTCATTTTGGAGGAATGTGACCCACTTCATCGATATTTAAACTGTACATGTACCTCAGTCTATGGCTTATAAGCTAAACCATTAAATAACCTGTCATCTATATGTATTTTGTATAAAAATATAAAAATCTATTGTATTCTGACTCGTTCTCCAAAGAGTGCCGCCGAATGCTAACAAAGGTGGCAGGGTATTATTTTTATCACTCGATCAATTTAACATTTGCCATTTATAGAATACAGTAGACACATGTTATTCATGATCAATGACAAGCAAATAGGTGGCAGGGTAGTCGCAGTTAGCTTATGTTCTATCACAAACAAAGTGGCTCTCCCATTTACTGAAAGACATAGACACCACAACAATACTTACAATATATAAGTCCAAGCGACCTCAAAAACACGATGCGTGTAAGCCAATAGGTCCCTGTCTCAATTTCTCGCGCTCCACTTCTTGTCGGGTTTTTATCTGCGCTCTGTTTGCCCTCATTTCCTTTATTCACCAAATTAAACCCATTCTTTCTTCTTCTTCTTAAGCCTTCAAATAATTCCATAGCACAAACCAACACCGTTCAGCCCGCCATTAAGACAAAGGGCGCATGGCCCTGGGCCGAGTTGTTATATAGGTACAGTACTTCATGTACCATGGTTTCATTGGTTTCGTTTAAATTGGTGGGGTTTTCATGGCTTTAGTCCTTTCATAGTACATGTACTAACTATGGTCCTTTCACGAACTTTCACTGGGTTTTATAACAGCGTTTTGCACTAATTACGTCATGAAATTATAGACCCCCAAGTGACTCAGACAAACAAAGGTCAGTCTGTAAGAGGTGACAAGGGAAATGAGGCATAATATTCGCTTCAATCTTTTCGGTTTTAATAGACGCCCGTGTTCTTGGCTCTATTAACCAGAAAAATACACAATTGAGTAGCTAGAACAGTCTTTAAAGTGTACGTGGTTGAAATTGACGGGCAAACGTGACGACCTTTTAAACGATTGAGGGGCTGTGTAAAGTCGAGTAAACAGTGAAAGTGACCACGCACTTGATCCGAGCATCGATAATGGCCGTTGGTCTGCGGCGAAAATACCAAAAAAGGCTCGATGTTGGAAGGAAATTGTACCATAGTGCAAGTTCCGTTACCTATTTTACTCCGTCGACAGGTTGGCATGTTGGAAAAGTTTTGATGGACCTACGCTACTCCTGCTGTTCCCAAATGGTTGCCTGTCTTTCATGCATTTTTTCTTTGCGATAATAGTGTAGCATGAGGGGCATGTTGAATAATCCTAACCCTAATCCTAAACCAACTAGACGCTCCATGAGCGTAAACTGGGCTGCCTGTGGTAGGTGTTAGGCAAAAACAGAAGGCAATGAGTTGGGTGGTATTGAACTGCAACATTTCAGTCAATTTTTAAAGTAAGGGGGGGGGGGGGGGGGGGGGGGAAGCGGGGTGATGAAGACCGTAAACCATTTGTGGGGTCATCCAGACGTCATGGCAGCAATGTCCCGTTTTGAGGTCTTTTACTTTTTAAAGCTTTGGTAATAAATTCAGTTCAAAGATAACAACACACGCTCTTGAGTGAAACTCACTCGTTTCTTCTTTAAAGGGGCTATGTCACTCAAAATGATATGATTCCATGATTTGGGGTGCAGGGATGGTACAGTGATGAGAGCACTCGACTTAATTTGCGTTACTGAATTGTTAATTTCAGTTTACAGTGTCCCCAATTAGTGCTTCAGCACCAGAACACTTGGTAAGTTGCTTTCCTTTCCTTTTTTTTCCCAAAATGCCCAAAATGATAGGATGAAACTGTTGAACAAAATAAAATATATACTGCCAAGGAAAGAGAAACATGGATGGACATAAATGTACACGATTGAATCGGATTACATTTGGGTAATCTTGAAAAAAGGTCGGCCGGGCGTTTTTCAGAGTTATGACAAATCGCCTGGATAAAGGTCGTTTTTTTTCTCAGAATCACTTCGTTTGTGATGTAACGATAATTTTATTGGTAACTGAGAAATTCCACATTACCATTTTCGAGTTTTAAGCTCGTGATTAACTAAGGATTTTCCCGAAACACCCTAAAATAACGTTACATGGCCCCTTTAAGTAAAATAGTCTGCAAAAAAACTAACTGCAAATTGCTCTGACGCACGATTTCCTGCATGTCATGCATGTCTAGAGTTGCACTAAGCAAACGTTAATTTATGCCACACACTAAGGAAGGACTGAACATGTTGGTTCCACTTCATAATTTCTCTTTTTTTCTTTGCGGAACTGGAAATAATGTTATAGGCTATTGGATGAACGAACGATGAAGTTCCCTAGTGGTCGGGGTGAAAGGGTGGGAACTTTATTTGATAGGCATTAGTGATGTGAGCGAATTTAATAGCAGTTACTCCTTTTAGAGTTAGGGCTTCACTGAGAACCGACTTAATTGACTCTGTGTGGAATTGAAGGTAACACGATATTCAAGTCTTATCGTGTAATTGGGCTTATTTGGTCGACATTTCAGGGAGTTCATTGCTTGTTGTGGAAAGGAAGATCAAGGAATGTATTAAGAAGACACGAAGGAGAAGTACGTCCAGCTCAGAGCGCAGCTTCCCAAGCACATTGGAGATGAGGTGAGGCACTAGCTTATTTACTTTAAACTATTACTGGACTGGTTTTCCTGATAGCACTTAGCAAGGCATTGATTACCCCGACATATAGCAATTATCTTATTATTGTTTTTATTATACATTGTTCTAAGAGAATAACGATAAATGCATTGTCTCGCTTTGAGTCGTACGCAACCACTCGTTGCGCACGCAATCTACAGATGAGTGACGTCAGATATTAGGGAGCTTTAGATCGGACGAGGAGGACGACTACCAGTACAAGTTTTCCGTACTGAGCATGCGCATAAGATTTGAAGACAGACATGACACCGCGGCAAAATGAGTGCGCATGCTCTGCTTCGAACACATTTGATCATTTGATTCGAGCTTTTGAGCTCTTTGTTTTTGAGTTTATTTGGCGGTGAAGTAAAAGTTCTTTTGTACCTTTTGATGATCAAGATCTCACGCTCAACATGGACTCGACAGAAAAACTAAACAGTAGTTCCGAGTTGTTTCCAACGAGAAAGTCAAAAGAGGTAAGCTTATTTTAGGCATGAATTTATTTGTTTATGTCGTTTCCATGAGTGATCTTTGCCAACCATGTTTGCTCGTGTTTCGGTCACACCCTTAAAGACCTAAAAGTTGTAAATTTTAAACTGATAACATTTTTCGTTTACTGTTTTTCGCTTAAGGGCAATTCCTCTAAAAACGCGGAGGGTTTTGACACAAGAGAAGTTTTAACCTCTGACATGTGATACGAGAGCCATGGATTTTTCTGTGACCTGGTTGTCCACAGCAAGAGCAATGGTTTGTCTGATAGATGGCGATGCTCTTTCTTTTCCAGCTCTGTGTTGCTTTTCAGGACACACTAGGTTGTGGTATGATTAAATTTAATTGATCTCTAGATTTCTGTTGATTTCATTGTCCCAGTCATCTGACCTGAAGAAATCTTGTGGAAAGTGTTGATATCTGGCTGGCTGTCATTTTGACTGTCATTACTTTCGAGATGTGAGAAACTGTTTTTATCTGCACTGTTTGACAAAACCTCTTATTAAGGGAGTCAGTTAAGTTTATTTTTTTTGTAAAGGGATCTTTACAAATAGGGTACAGATTTCCATGTTTTTTTCTGACCATTTGTTGTTGTTATTTGTTACTATTGTAGGTTTGTAGTTTCTTTTCGGTGTGGAAAAAGTGATCCCTACCAGTTTTTCATATGCCAAAAATATGTTCCTAGGCTACCCATGAGTTAGCCTAAATTTCAGTCGCCTCTCTCTCCGAGTGACTTAGCGAGTGGAGGAGGCGGCTGAAAATCAAGGCTAACCATCAGCTTAAAGCTGTTTAATTAGAGCTAAGATTTTTGCAGCTGCCTCTAATGACAAACAGTACTTAGTGAGTGGAGGAGGCGGCTGAAAATCAAGGCTAACCATCAGTTTAAAGCTGTTTAACTAGAGCTAAGATTTTTGCAGCTGCCTCTAACGACAAACAGTGCAACATTTGTATCAGTCAAGGAAAAAGGCCAACAAGAATGGTTACTCGTAAACGACTCCTATCAGTCAGCTTAGAAAATTAGCAAAAAGGTATTTCACGAGGGAGAGCCAGATAATAAATGGAACCAGGAGTCCATTACCCGGAGCTTCCATCTGTATTGTACCCTTGAGTCAACCCTTTCCGTATATTTCTATTTTTAGATCTACTAAATACTGACGTATGTGATTGAGAATAGAATATAATATGATTTTATTTGCTCAGTTCATAGTTAATGTACAATTTAAAGTCGGAAACAAACAGATAAATAGATAAAATAATCATAATTACAATTCTAATTAATTAATTTAGTTAGCAAGTTTAAAATTGCCACGCCAGTTTAAAAATATTTATCATGGAGATTGATCATGCGCAAAAATTACAAAAACAGGTTTGACAAGTCGCAACTGGGCTGAGTAATCCATTTCTTTGGATGAGCGCAAATCAAAGAAAGTCCAGGCGGCTGGCAGAGTCGTCTTTCCTCTTCCCGACTTATCCCCACAACTACTGTGACCACCACGACCACTGTGACAACCATAACCACCACAACTACTGTGACCACCATGACCACCACAACTACTGTGACCACTACGACCACCACAACTACTGTGACCACCACGACCACCATGACCACCACAGCTATTGTGACCAATACGATCACTGTCACCACCATAACCACCACAACTACTGTGACTAACACGGCCACTGTGACCACAATGACCACCACAACTACTGTGACCACCACAGCTATTGTGACCATACGATCACTGTCACCACCATAACCACCACGACCACCACAACTACTGTGACCACTGTGACCACCATGACCACCACAATTACTGTGACCACTACAATCACTGTCACCACCATAACCACCACAACTACTGTGACCACTATGACCACCATGACCACCACAACTACTGTGACCAATACGATCACTGTCACCACCATAACCATCACAACTACTGTGACCACCACAACTACTGTCACCACCATAACCACCACAAATACTGTGACTACTACGACCACTACAACTACTGTGACCACCATGACCACCACAGCAATTGTGACCAATACGATCACTGTCACCACTGACCACAACAACTTCTGTGACCACCATGACCACCACAGCTATTGTGACCAATACGATCACTGTCACCACCATAACCACCCCAACTACTGTGACCACCATGACCACCACGACCACCACAACTACTGTGACCACTACGACCACCACAACTACTGTGACCACAACGACCACCATGACCACCACAGCTATTGTGACCAATACGATCACTGTCACCACCATAACCACCACAACTACTGTGACTAAAACGACCACTGTGACCACAATGACCACCACAAATACTGTGACTACTACGACCACTACAACTACTGTGACCACCATGACCACCACAGCAATTGTGACCAATACGATCACTGTCACCACTGACCACCACAACTTCTGTGACCACCATGACCACCACAGCTATTGTGACCAATACGATCACTGTCACCACCATAACCACCCCAACTACTGTGACCACCATGACCACCACGACCACCACAACTACTGTGACCACTACGAACACCACAACTACTGTGACCACCACGACCACCATGACAACCACAGCTATTGTGACCAATACGATCACTGTCACCACCATAACCACCACAACTACTGTGACTAACACGACTAATGTGACCACAGTGACCACCACAACTACTGTGATTACCACAACCACCATGACCACACAGCTATTGTGACCATACGATCACTGTCACCACCATAACCACCACAACTACTATGACCACCACGACCACCACAACTACTATGACCACTACGACCACCACAACTACTGTGACCACTACGACCACCACAACTACTGTGACCACTACGACCACCACAACTACTGTGACCACCACGACCACCATGACCACCACAGCTATTGTGACCAATACGATCACTGTCACCACCATAACCACCACAACTACTATGACCACCACGACCACCGCAACTACTGTGACCACTACGACCACCACAACTACTGTGACCACCATGACCACCACAACTACTGTGACCACTATAACCACCATGACCACAACAACTACAGTGACCAATACGATCACTGTCACCACCATAACCACCACAACTACTATGACCACCACGACCACCGCAACTACTGTGACCACTACGACCACCACAACTACTGTGACCACCATGACCACCACAACTACTGTGACCACTACGACAGCTATTGTGACGAATTCGATCACTGTCACCACCATAACCACAAGAACTACTGTGACCACTGTGACCACCATGACCACCACAATTACTGTGACCACTACGACAGCTATTGTGACGAATTCGATCACTGTCACCACCATAACCACCAGAACTACTGTGACCACTGTGACCACCATGACCACCACAATTACTGTGACCACTACAATCACTGTCACCACCATAACCACCACAACTACTGTGACCACTACGACCACCACAACTACTGTGACCACCACAGTTATTGTGACCAATACGATCACTGTCACCACCATAACCACCACAACTACTGTGACCACCATGACCACCACAATTACTGTGACCACTACAATCACTGCCACCACCATAACCACCACAACGACCACCACAACTACTGTGACCACTATAACCACCATGACCACCACAACTACAGTGACCAATACGATCACTGTCACCACCATAACCACCACAACTACTGTGACCACTACGACCACCACAACTACTGTCACTACCATAACCACCACAATTACTGTGACTACTACGACCACTACAACTACTGTGACCACCACGACCACCATGACCACCACAGCAATTGTGACCAATACGATAACTGTCACCACTGACCACCACAACTACTGTGATTACCATGACCACCACAACTACTGTGACCACCATTACCACCATGACCACCACAGCTATTGTGACCAATACGATCACTGTCACCACGATAACCACCACAACTACTGTGACCACGGTAACCACCATGACTACCACAATTGCTGTGACCACTACAATCACTGTCACCACCATAACCACCACAACTACTGTGACCACCACGACCACCACAACTGCTGTGACCACTATGACCACCATGACCACCACAACTACTGTGACCAATACGATCACTGTCACCACCATAACCACTACAACTACTGTGACCACCACGACCACCACAACTACTGTCACTACCATAACCACCACAACTACTGTGACTAATACGACCACTACAACTACTGTGACCACCACGACCACCATGACCACTACAGCAATTGTGACAAATACGATCACTGTCACCACTGACCACCACAACTACTGTGAACACCACGACCACTGTGACCACCACGACCACTGTGACCACCACGACCACCACAACTACTGTGACCACCACGACCACCATGAAAACCACAGCTATTGTGACCAATACGATCACTGTCACCACCATAACCACCACAACTACTGTGACTAACACGACTAATGTGACCACAGTGACCACCACAACTACTGTGATTACCACAACCACCATGACCACCACAGCTATTGTGACCATACGATCACTGTCACCACCATAACCACCACAACTACTATGACCACCACGACCACCACAACTACTATGACCACTACGACCACCACAACTACTGTGACCACTACGACCACCACAACTACTGTGACCACCACGACCACCATGACCACCACAGCTATTGTGACCAATACGATCACTGTCACCACCATAACCACCACAACTACTGTGACTAACACGACTAATGTGACCACAATGACCACCACAACTACTGTGATTACCACAACCACCATGACCACCACAGCTATTGTGACCATACGATCACTGTCACCACCATAACCACCACAACTACTATGACCACCACGACCACCACAACTACTATGACCACTACGACCACCACAACTACTGTGACCACTACGACCACCACAACTACTGTGACCACCACGACCACCATGACCACCACAGCTATTGTGACCAATACGATCACTGTCACCACCATAACCACCACAACTACTATGACCACCATGACCACCGCAACTACTGTGACCACTACGACCACCACAACTACTGTGACCACCATGACCACCACAACTACTGTGACCACTACGACAGCTATTGTGACCAATTCGATCACTGTCACCACCATAACCACCACAACTACTGTGACCACCACGACCACCACAACTACTGTCACTACCATAACCACCACAACTACTGTGACTAATACGACCACTACAACTACTGTGATCACCACGACCACCATGACCACTACAGCAATTGTGACCAATACGATCACTGTCACCACTGACCACCACAACTACTGTGACCACCACGACCACTGTGACCACCATGACCACCACAACTACTTTGACCACTACGACCACTGTGACCAGCACGACCACCACAACTACTGTGACCACCACGACCACCATCACCACCACAGCTAATGTGACCAATATGATCACTGTTACCACCATAACCACCACAACTACTGTGACCACAATGACCATCACAGCTATTGTGACCAATACGATCACTGTCACCACCATAACCACCACAAGTACTGTGACCACCATGACCACCACAACTACTGTGACCACTATGACCACTGTGACCATCATGACCACCGCAACTACTGTGACCACTACAATCACTGTCACCACCATAACCACCACAACTACTGTGACCACTACGACCACCACAACTACTGTGACCACCACAGCTATTGTGACCAATATGATCACAGTTATCACCATAACCACCACAACTACTGTGACCACCATGACCACCACAACTACTGTGACCTCTGACCTATTAAGGGAGTCAGTTAAGTTTAGTTTTTTTATAAAGGGATCTTTACAAATAGGGCACAGATTTCCATGTTTTTTTCAAGTATCTTAAGTGACATCTGTGCATGAAAATGACCAAGTGATAATAATATTAATGTTTTACTTTGATCAGTTTCCTGTTGTTTCTTAAACATGTCATTTATTCTTATTCCAGTGCTTAAGTCTAAAACTCTTCCTGGTGTGTGTGTGCTGATCTGGTCAAACCATGCGTGGCAAGCAACTTTCCAGATTGTTTTCAGAGATTGTGATGAGGAGTTCAGCATTGAATATTTTATTGGTTTTGTGATGAAAAAAGCCAGGGTTGTTATTCATCTCTCATTTTTTCCTGCATGAGATCCTGCATGATGACAACAGTATTACTGCAAATTAAACATCACAGATGTGAGCATGTCAGTGATTAATACAAGATGGTTTCCAAACAGCTCTTCAAAATTGTCTAGAAAAGACAATTATTTACTTGTCACACCTTTTAAGTCAATGTTTGACCAAGCAAATATAATTTGGTTTTTTTATTCAAGTAAACTGTCTTGCTTTCATTAATACAGCTGTATGTTATTCTAGTCTTTCTCTTGCTGAGTATGGGTTTGGATATTAACTTCTGAGAATGCTCCCACTTGTAATAGTCTTAATAATGAATATACGGTACTTACAACAATAAAATTAGAGAGATATTTGAGTTAGTGTATATTGTGTTTTGTGGTAACACATACCATAGTAGTTGTTGTGGTTGTTGTTGTTGAAAATGAATCAGATAGAGTCATTGTAGGTCCAGGTAGAGCCATTGTGGGTCTATCATTGGGTAGTGAAACTGGATCAGTTGTATGAAGCAGAATGCCTCTAGTCTTGCTGGATGTATGATTACATTCCTCTCTCAGTATCTTTACACACAGTGCAAAATTTAGGCTGGATTTTTGCTGGTGCAATGCATGCAAAAGTGAAATGAGTATTTTCCAAACACATGCAGGTGAATGTTTTCTATGTTTCATTATCATGATTCTCATGTCTCCCCACCCTCATCCCAGCAAGGCTCTACAAGGTGATCGACGAAGCTGGAGAAAAAAATTACAGTTACCAGCCAGCTGCAGGAAAAATGCTGAAAAAATATTTTCAACGATGGAGCACTACCAAACTCCAAGTAAAACGGAAACATCAAGTAGCATTGGAGTCAAATTTATACTTAGTTTCAAAACTTTTTTGTGATCCTCTCTTAAAATTAAGACTTATTTTCTTTATTTTATTGCCTCGCTCTTGTAAAAGTAACTAGTGTTGTAAAATATGAGAATGGAGGGCAGGGAAGTCACTTATCCATGTTGCCGAATGAGTGGGATGCGGGCATGAAAAGAACTTTTAAAAGCTTATTTCTCACTTTCAAATGATTTCAATGAAACAAACAGACGATTTCCTCGTTCAGCAGCAGCAACATAAGCCATCTTCGCAAAAGGAATTCTCATTCTGCCCTTGCAGATGTTTACCCCGCGTTTTCCTTCTCAGTGCACAGTTTTCCCCCCAGAAGTTTACCAACGCAGAGACCATCGCGACTAATAACATTACGAACTTCGTCCTTTTGCTCTAGCGCTCGAATGCAAGGTAAAATTTTCCTGGTTTGAACTATAGTTTTTTGGTTTGAAAAGACACACGGAAGATTAGTCTTTCAGGAAGCTCTCTTCAAAATGTAAACCTTATCAAAGTAGCGTTGTCCTTATCATCGCAAAATGAAAACCAACACAGAGAATTTAAATTGCCGTCATTTTGCCGCGCTGTTGTTTCTATGGCACATTTGATTGGTACCAGTCCCTCGCGCGTGGCTCAAGCCTGCGCACTTATTTTGCCGCGGTGTTGACAGACATTTCTCGAAGTGCGCGTGCTCAGAACGTCCTCCGATCCAAAGCTCCTTGGTGATTACAATTTGACATCTACTGACATCTCGACAACCTGAGCGGAAGTGCAGTGCATTCACCCCGACGATCGTACATTCTCGAGTTATTTTACTATTATGGCAGATAAGTAAATATTGTAATTAATGTGACTTCGTTTCCCAGCTATCTTAGATTGCCACTTCAGTACAAGCCTCCAGAAGTGTGTCGTCGCTTGTGGTCTGAACCAATGAAATCATGGTTCAGTGTCATTCATGTAGAAATGCCTATGGCCAAACATTGTTAAATTATGTGCTCACGTCGCTGTCGTTTCATACGTTTGCGTTTGTCTCTATTTGTGAATCCTGTCTTCAGTGGAAGACACCCCACCGGAGCAAAACGGGGTCGTATATATTTTGGAATAGTGACTGAGGAATATGAAAATGGCTGTACTTCGATCTGTCGTGTAGAAGATGTTTAGAGTGATGTGCCAGTGACGCGGTTAATTTTAACCAACATGGGCAAACAAATGTTTTCGTTTCAGGCAATAGATCTCTGGCCGGCGATATTCCTCACCACGTGAAAGACTTCACTACATTTTCCTTTTCCAAAGAAATTAAACGCTATTTGCTGCCAGAAGAATACTCAAAAGTAACCCGAACATAAATTTTATTATTAACTAACTTAATTATGCCATAGTTCTTTTCCCCTTGTCTCCTTTTTTTTATTATATAAATGAACTTAAAAGAGTATCAGAGCTAACTCGAAGACCTCACAGTTCCTTAAGCCCCTAGGCTCCAAATAATTTATTTTTTTCCTTGTTATCCTATTGTAAGTAATTTAATGTATATAACGTTTTTTTCCTGCAATAAGCGTGAGTCAATAAAGGATTGTTATTGTTGTTTTGTTTGTTTTGCCGCAAACACAACGTTCACACTGTGAAGAAAGGATGGTGGCACGGGCAAATAGAACAACGAAAGGTAACAGCAGTTTAATCAAAGGAAAGAACTTGTCACCAAACCACCGGTGTCATTATCTTGGAGAAACCACTTGTAAAAAAACATAACCATTTACAGAATCATTGTCAAAATGCAGTGCGAAGTGGTTTTCGGAATCTCTCGGAGAAAACAAATCAAAACGCCACAAATGAGTGGACAGTCACAGATACATCGAATACAGAGCAGGAAAATAATCAATAATTTGAAAAAGTGGATGTGTCAGACATTGAAGGAGAGCGGTGTCTGAAACTTGCAAACTGCAGACCGCGGACTGCAGACTAATCCTAAATCACAATTATTGAAAGCTACCGTTCTAAAATGGGTGCTTAGACAATGTTAAATACTGTTTATCGGCACTATTTGATTTGGGTGCATGCTCAGTTTAGACTTGATTACTGCTTATCAGCACTATTTGTAAGCAGTCTGCGGTCTGCAATTAGCGAGCTTACGCAACAGGACGGCTGGAAGCCTCAGGACGGCAGAATGGCGAAAAAATGTCGCGCGAGACTGTGCATTCCCGATCTTACGCGACATTTTTTCG
>OX421452.1:8109634-8114634 GCA_949126865.1 Montipora capitata | reverse complement strand
TAAAAAGTTGGGGGAGGGGAGGGCAGCAGCATTAAAAACAATAACAAAAACAAACAAATAAAGAAGGAAAGAGACTAGCATGCACTAGACAAGCAAAAGCAACAACATAGACACTGTCTGCGCAGTTAAATTACCATTTGAATATGAAACAAGGCAGTTGTCATTTGATTGGCAAAAGATTAGATGGGCTTTGTAAAGTGTAGTGATTGTTTCGGTGCCAAGGGCACTCTTTTCCATAAGACCGGAGCAGAATACTCAAAAAATAATTTACATACCTGCTATTTTTTAACTTTTAAACAGCAAAAGGTATGGTGAGGGGAATGTTCACTATTGTAGGAGTGGGAACTGGAGAGCAACAGCATATTAAAAAAATTCCAGACAAACAAAAAAATGGGTGTACCACCATACTAAATGCTCGATATCATATTGCTCGCTTTCTTTCTATCCCTCAAGTACAGCTAAAAGCACTACTGCAGCACCGGAACAGTAGTAAAAAGGCTCGAACTGAACTCAGTAGATATTGTTTAGAGGCTTCATGAATAGTAAAAGAACTGATGGGCTGTTTGGTGAACGAGCTAGCTACTCAACGCACCTGTAACCTTTTTTGTCCATGGTTTTGACTCTCGCTTCACTTCTTCTTGTTTGCAAACTGGTTCGTAATCGAAATCAAAGATTTTCCAATCTGTATGAAAACCGACAGTCTTTTTTTTTTTGCCTGGAGTGTCTTTGCAATCCCAAGATCCAGGTACCACACCAAGTGACAGGCTACTTGTGTCCACACTCTCTAGGATCATCATCTGAAATTGAGGAAAACATAGTGTTTTTTTCTTTCAATTTGACTGAAAGAAGTTTAAGAGTACCACAGGTCCCCTGAAGACCAGTTTCATTATTCTTTTCGTTAGTTTGCTGTGCTCAGTAAAAATAGGGCTAAATGTATTCAAGATGGCAAGAGCGTAGCCACTGTAGAAATGTTTGACAAGGGCGTGGGGGTGGGGGTAGGGAGATTTTCAAATAAAGCGAGAGCCAAAAGCGCGAGCATCTCGTGGCACGCTTCCTCGAAAAAGTTTTGAAATCTAGAGGCTTGGACATGCTACTTTCAGAGATATTTCGTCAGACGTGAAGTCATCCAAGTGTAAAACGATCAATATTTTTAGAACCATCACACAAATCCAGTTTCTGTCCTGTTCTCTTGAGGCAGCATTTACTTATTATCGTAATCTGTTGGTTGTTTTCTTGAAAAGCGCTGTTATGCTTGTTTGAACCAGCAGCCACAGGAGTTTTAACCACTTCAGTCATATTGGTGAATGGCACAACAACTCTCTTGATTTAAGACGAGAAAAGCCTGGGCAGAGTACCAAGCCTTTTCAGGAGTTTGCGACTCTCCAGGTTTCGGAAGGCATATTTAATAAAGAAGGTTTCAAATTTATCAATCACGCGGAGAACGAATCGGTTGATATAAGTTTTAAAGGTAAAAGTACTTAGTTGCCTTGGATGAGCACGGCCAACACGAGAAACATTTTATGGTTTATATATACACTTGGCGTTTCCTCTTTTTGCCTGGCCAAAAACTGTCAAACAGCTGACAGTCGCAAAGCCCTAATCCAATCAACGGGTTTCATTCTTTTCAACTTACCTCAAAATGAGGAAATCTGGGAGAAAAGTTAGTTCTGTATTTAGCACCAAAGCAAGAAATGTACCCGTAATCAGACTCGACTGGTGTATACGATCGACACGTTAAAAGACAGCCTTCCACTAGTATGCTGTTATGGGCTTCCCAGGCCTAATTAAAGAAACATCATATAACGGTGAACAACTGGCAGCCCAATCGTAGTACACGTATGTGACATTCGAGGTCTGTGAAGGAATTACCATTGAAAGCTATAGTTTCTAACGCGCGGAATAGAGGCAGAAATATAGATATTCTTACCAACTAATCATTCCTACCTCCGCTTCGTCACCCCATTCCATCGGCCTTTTTACCTCAGTAGAGTGAACAGTTTGTCGGGTAAAAAAAGGTCGACGGAATTGCACATAAACGCGCCAGAAGAGTGGATAGTACATCGGGTGAAAATAATCGATGGCACTGCACATCAAGGCGCCGGAAAGTGACAAGAAACAGTAGAGTAAAGGTACAAAGGAATATCAATATTTCCACCAATATATTTTCATTTATTAAATTCTCATCCTCGGATAATGCAATTCTAGCTTTCTCATTGGCTCACTGAATATCGGTTATCAGCCATTACACGTACATTTGACCTTACATGGAAAATCAGTCCGTCAAATGTCGCTTTAGCTTGAAAATGTTTAGCGGGAAGCCACGTTTCGTCGACAAAAATGAACGGAAGGTTGAGAATTTATTAAAACAATTATTTCAATCGCCCTTGTTGAATAGGAGATTGGTCATAGCCAGCTCGGTGTTACTCGCTTTGCTGGCTATTTACCACGTGGTGGTATCCAAGGAGGGTTAATTTTTGTTGTACATTTTTATCACTGACCTTCAGCTTTAGACTAACTCGTTGTAACACTTCACTACAACAGCAGCAAATTCACGTCTCAGGTCTAAATAACGAAACCCTCCCCTCCCCTCCCCAACTTCTCTTCCCCCTTCAATGTTGCCATTACACGTCAGTCTTCACTTCGGCTCATCACCATCATCAACTTTATTAACGTGTCTGGTACCACTAGCCGGCTGTCCAAGAAGGGGTGTGAAGGGGAAAGAGTTGGGCTCATCGTTACAATATTATTAACTGAGACTGTTAGTTGTGTCAGTGACATGTCTCGAATTCTGCTTTTAATTACAATAATCGAAAAATCCCAATTGCATGCTTAGAGGGGAGCGTCTCTATTTCCCTCCTATGTTGAAAACACGTGCGTTCTTGTAATCAATGACGAGTTAGTTGTGTTCTGGAGAAAATAAAGAGTCTTGTGCTTAGCTCCGTTTCTCCGTCTCGCTAAAGGACCCACTCGTCAATTAAGCACCCTATGATTACGTAGTTTCAAAATGCTAATGACAATAAAACGAGTGACTCAAATATAGTGCGTGTCAAACTCACGAGTTGATCAGCGTTCTCTTACAAATTAGCAACCTAGGAGAAGCACGAGCATAGTTTTAAAATGATTCGCTATAAGCCGTTAGAAAAAATGTTGAAACATTGAACTTTTGATGGCTAGGAAAACGTATACAGAAAACGTTGGTTCCTGTACGCTCTCCTCCTAAGGGAACTCCTATAAAAGTTAAGCGTACGGAAACAAGTAGCAGACGAAATTCTTGTGATGTCTGCCGCAATGCACGTTAAAGGCAGTACGTGGTTTTTACAGTGAAGTTCGCGGAAGAGGAGATAGGCTCCTTTTGGGCCCAACATTTAATGGATTTCTTTTACCCCACGAAATCTTGTTTTGCATCTACTGATTCATACCGGCCTCGGAATGGTGGATACACACTTCTCCGCATGTAGCTATGGCAACGGTGAAACCTATATGACAACTATTTTTCTAACGTTTTCAAATACAAATGACATTGATTTGAATCAATTCATACCTCTGGGCCAGTAGGCAGGAGAGCTTTATCGCTTGTAAAGGTTTTGTGAAGGATTTGATTAACCATGCTTTCAGTGTTATTTGTCTCCTCTACCATGTGGTGGAGTGGTTCTAAAGGAGGTTAATTAAACAAATACAATCGAACATTTCCCTTTATGATCACAAGTATGATGATGGCAATTTGTTTAAAGGCTCATTATAAACCTTGATCTTCTAACACGGTCGTATCTTTCTGTTTGAAATTGCGCTCCTGTTGAATTGTGGCCTTCGATTGGCCAGCTATTTTTTTAATCGAACTTTTAAAGAAAGTCAAACATTACCAGTATCAGAACGAGAACTTGTTCTGTTATTACTTGAGGTGTCATTTTCTTTTGTATTCCTAGTGTGATATGAAGTTTTGGAGCCAATGCGCTTTTGCGGGGCTGGGGTATTTTATTTTGATTTTCCTCCCTGCTGGTCTTGATACAGAAAAAAGAAAATACATCGAGGAGACAATCGTCTAAGAATTTATTACTCATATTGCTCATAGACCGAATCTTGTCACTCACTAAGGTGGGGTAGGGGAGAGTTGCAAGACTGAGTTTTGTCTGCGGGTCTCAACGATAACTGCAGTGGAAACCCAAGACGTTTCTGTATGATCGCTGCGCCCGCTGAATACGTTTTTCGGTGATTGCAGCGATCGTAGTGATCATATGGAAACCAGGCATTACCTGTGAGAGGAAACGAATCGCCATATCGCCGCCTGTACGATGACTGAAGGACGCTCACCCTATTATGCAGCAGTGTTTTCTGTTAAACAATGATTAATTAAAGCAATATTTAGTGAGGCTGCGTGTTTTAAAAGAATAACAAAGGGATTAGCAAGGATTATTTGACAAGCACAATAAAATCGCACACTTTGGCGCACGACTCGGACACGTGAATAGGTATGTTCAGTGGAATGACACATTAAAAAAAATTGGTATTTGCTTTGCGGCTAACATCAAACGAAATGTGTTGCTATAAAACAACGTGATACTACCCTTTAAAAGCTCATACTATCATATTAAATCACAACTGTGTCAACTACACTTTCCACGAATCAAAAGAGTCATGTATATACGCGGCCTTTATCTCAGTACATCAGCCTGGTACCTGGATATATATGCAGTGTGTCACAGAAAATCCCGTTATATTACTTACCGGTAGCTCAGCAATATGTAACACATGATCTTGTAAAAAGAGGTCGCTTTTACACCACTCAAAACCTATCCTGCTAATAGCGCCACAATAAACGCCATGTTGGTTGGCATTACTTCACATATGAACTCACCCAATCATCGTCTTTCATCAGTGGCATTTCTCGCGTTTTCGTCATCCGCAAACAAGGGAATAACATTAAAAACATAGATATGATGTTAAAAGGCACAGGTATGGGATGATAATTACGATATGTCTGGATTGTAACAGCTTTTTGAAAT
>OX421452.1:8089634-8104634 GCA_949126865.1 Montipora capitata | reverse complement strand
AACGACTATTGGCCCCAGCTATCGGAGAACATTCAGCAAGCCTCAGACACCGGCAACATCAGATGCATGTATGAGGGCATCAAGCAAGCGACAGGCAAGCCAGTGAAGAAGTGCGCACCCCTGAAATCCAAGACGGGGGAGGTAATAACAGACCAAGACAAACAGATGACGAGGTGGGTTGAACACTACCTTGAGCTGTACTCCAGAGAAAATCTGGTCTCCCAGGAAGCACTCGATGCGTTGGAAGATCTGCCTGTGCTAGTGGAGTTAGATGCAGAACCCACGTTGGAGGAACTCAGCAAAGCAATTGACGCTCTGTCATGCGGTAAAGCTCCAGGTGAAGACGGAATACCCCCTGAGATCATCAAGTGTGGGAAACCAGCCCTGCTTGAGCCACTCCACGAGCTTCTCTGTCTGTGTTGGAGAGAGGGCAATGTACCGCAGGACATGCGAGATGCGAAGATCGTCACACTATATAAGAACAAGGGCGATCGCAGTGACTGTAATAATTACCGCGGCATATCCCTCCTCAGCATCGTTGGTAAAGTCTTCGCTCGTGTGGTCCTTGCTCGTCTACAGGTCCTAGCTGATCGCGTCTACCCAGAGTCCCAGTGCGGGTTCAGGGCAGAGAGGTCCACAGTCGACATGATTTTCTCTGTACGCCAGCTCCAGGAGAAATGCCGCGAGCAACAAATGCCACTCTACATGGCATTTATAGACCTCACCAAGGCTTTCGACTTCGTGAGCAGAAGAGGCCTGTTCCAGCCACTGAAGAAGATTGGCTGCCCCCCTCAGTTGCTCAGCATCACTGCCTCCTTCCACGACGACATGAAGGGCACTGTCAGCTTTGATGGCGCATCATCGGAACCATTCACGATCAAAAGCGGTGTGAAGCAGGGCTGTGTACTTGCGCCAACACTGTTTGGAATCTTCTTTTCCTTGATGCTGAAGTTTGCATTCGGTGAGTCTGAAGAGGGCATCTATCTGCATACCAGAAGCGACGGGAAGCTGTTCAACCTGTCCCGCTTGAGAGCCAAGACCAAGGTCCGCACAGTTCTCATTAGAGAGATGCTGTTCGCCGACGATGCTGCCCTGGCCTCACACACAGAAGAAGTTCTCCATCGACTGATGGACAGGTTCGCCAATGCCTGCAAGCAGTTTGGGCTGACCATCAGCGTCAAGAAAACCAACGTCATGGGCCAGGATGTCCCTGCACCACCATCGATCAGCATCGACAACGAGGAGCTTGAGGTCACTGACCCCTTCACGTACCTGGGTTCAACAGTTGCCGACAACCTGTCACTCGATACCGAAATCTCCAAGCGCATCGCCAAAGCCGCTGCCGTCATGGGGAAGTTGAACAAGAGAGTGTGGGGCAACAACCAGTTGACTGAAAACACCAAGCTCAAAGTGTATCAGGCGTGCGTCCTCAGTACCCTGCTATACAGCAGTGAATCCTGGACCACATACGCCAGACAGGAGAATCGCCTGGAAAGCTTCCACCTCCGCTGCCTCCGACGTATCCTGGGCATTACATGACAGGATAAAATCACCAACACTGCAGTGCTGGAGAAAGCAGGCTCCCTCAGCATGCACCTCATGCTTTGCCAGCGTCGGATGCGTTGGCTCGGACATGTGCACCGCATGGAAGATGGACGCATCCCCAAGGACATCCTGTACGGCCAGCTAGCCTTGGGACGCCGCCCAGCAGGTCGCCCAATGCTAGGCTTCAAAGATGTCTGCAAAAGAGACATGAAGTTGACAGACATTGACCCGAACAGTTGGGAACTCGTGGCAGCTGACCGCGGATGCTGGCGCCACACTGTGCATGAGGGAGTCAGGAGAGGGGAGGAAAAGAGGAACCTCCAGCTGGAGAACAAAAGGGAACAGAGGAAACAGAGACAGCAGAGCCAGACCTCAGACCAGCCATCCGATTTCATTTGCCTCACTTGTGGCAAGGACTGTCACGCCAGGATAGGTCTGCTGAGCCATTCCAGACGCTGCTCTCAACCAGACTGATTTGACAAGACAGGGCGCAACCATTGTCTCCCGAGACAGAAGGATGCCTACTACTACCTGGTGATAGATAACCTCGTCTAGGAGAGTAAATTTTTGACTTGGCGATTGTGATCTTTGTGTTGAATTCGCACATTTCTTGTCAATCTTTAAAACACTTAAAACAAAAGAAAACCAAACTAACAAAAACAAAAACCCGGTGTCTTTACATCATTTTGACTGAGATGTATCCTTTGTTTCGCGAGAAAACATGCGAGGTAACTTGATCACGGCGCCCGCTGAATTCAATGTCACTTTCGATTTTGCGATTTACTTGTGCAGCCAAAAGTACAACAAAAATTTTGAACGTAACAAAAATCTCCCAAAATATTTTTTGCTGGTGGTAACTTTTTATACTCTCGGTTCAAAATTTAAGTTGTTTTCGAGTCGCAAATTTTGTTGCTGATGGCAAAATATTTTATTCTCGATCGACACTTCTGAAAACTTCCTTCTGCTCTTCCTAAAAGCTGTGAATCAATATTTATTTACTTTCGCATCAACATTTGTTTTGTATAAAGTAGGCTAATAAAATCTGCACCTTGCTTAGTTTGCATTTTTAAGCGTTAAAATAGAATTTTTGGTCCTATGTTTTGTGACGGGAAGGCGTATATTTTGAGGTCACCCAACCAAATACTAACCCCGCCCGACAGGACTTAACTTCAGTGCACTTTTGCGTTAGAAAACTGCCAGAGGCTCAGAGTGCACGCTTAAACTTGTGGTAAAAAAAAGTTGTAACGGAACTTGAAAACGATCAACATGCCAGCCTCGAGGCCACTGTTTTTCGATTCCTTTTTATTTTCTTCAATCTTCCTGGGTTTAGTATTTTACTACTTTGTAGTAACCACATGTCTTCTCAGGGGGCTATTTAACACAGACATTTACCATGGCACCATAATGATATACGGTACCAAAACAATATCGTGTACTATTAGAGCTACATATTAGGCAAAGATAACTTGAATATCCTGGAAGACAAAAAGCAGCTCAGTTGACAATTATAAAGCGCTGTGTTACTGCACTACCACACGTATGCAATGCGTGCCTATTTTTTTTCCATCGTTTTCAAACGTCTTAAAAAAATACTCACGATAGAGCGTGAAACAATGGATGTTGCTAACTCACCGAGAGAGAGCCCGAAATAAAATGTAGCATTAGCAAAAGGCACTCGGGCCAGATCGGGTGATAACTGTCTGTGAAATGCTGGGGCAAAACTGCTCTAAATCAGATATGAATGAAATACCTGTACTTTTTGGTAGGTATTGGACAGTAACGCGATCAACATATTAACCAGAAGAAGAAGAGCCATAACAAGATATGCAGCAAATAACAAATGAGCAAGAGTTTCGGATGATGAGTCAGCTGATCTGAAGTAATCTAGTCCTTCGGACAAATCCAACAAGGACAAGCCAAGCTGAGAAGTTATACCCAGCCAACTGAAAAAGAACGCAACGAAAATCAAATTTCACGAGAATGCCAAAGGTATTTGCACGTACTACAAATTAGCCCCACTTTCATTACAAATTAGCACTGAGCTGATGAACTGAATGCTCAATGTCAAAGGGCATTTGGGGAAGTCGAAAATAACTGGAAAGGATGCAAAAATCTCAGCTATAATATCGCCTATTTTTCGCCTCCAAATTTCCAACACGAGCGCCGTCAGTTTGGATTTTATAAGTACAATTGGTCGTCTCTTTTGCAGTTTTGAAAATGAAGTGCCTTGTTTGAAGAGATTGGGCAACCATTTGACCTCATAAGGTCTGCGGGATATTTCTGAGAATAAAATCCTGTTTTGTGTAATTCTGAATACCGGTATTTTTCTTCTGTTTTTCCGTTTTTTTCTTTAGGAAGTAAGAGGGTGTTTCAAACAATTTACAGTCAGTTAGAAAGTTTCCTTTTCAGCTAATTCTATAAAAACGGCCACGTTCCATCGAGTTCTTCAAAAACAGGCTTTCATGATCCGTTGTGAGAAAGAATGCGTGCCGCAAACGGGACAACAATACCAAGGTCATACTCTGACTAATGCAAAGGCTATTTTACTCGTCAAAGGGGAAGTCAGCTAATTATGTTCTTGACTCATTTCCTCGAGTACATAGTTCAGCTTCAATAATTTCACAGTTTAAAGAAACTGAGCTATTCTGTGCATATAATTCTTGCATGAGTAATCTCGAAAACGTCAGATAACCGGCAAGAACGAAATTGGAGACAGAAGTAGCACGGCTTCCTATTTTTATAGGAAAAAAGCCTGCCGTAAAACGGTTTTAAGACGAAATTCCAAAGTTAGAATTGCGCCTTCTTTGGTCCATCGGCAATGCAAGGTGCATTGAATTGGTTGCCTGTGCAAAACCCAGAGCGAGAGAACGATCAGAGAACACAGCGGCACAAAATGCGTTTGTGTAATTGTGAGCGTGTCATCTCTTTGCATTGGCATTTCGTCTTGAGAACAGACATCACACAAGGTGAATGTTAAAAAATTAATGAGGCCACTGATTTGTTTTCCCATCCCCGTTGAGATTAAAAATACTCTTTTGCTACCGATTCATGGTGATTTCTGAGAAACAATGCACACTTACGAGTACTTCTTCGTGTCTTTTTGAACCCCTGTGCTTGACACGAAAACCTTTGTTATTGCGCTTGAAAACGCCACTGTGATGACAACAAAATGCGCTACAATGACAACTGCATCCCTGATGACTTGAAATAAAGCGATCTGGATGGTACCAACTCCTTCAAAAGCCTCAAGAAGGGAACCAAAAGCTCTGACGGTTAACAGCATTGTGTTGAAACCGTATAGATACCCGGCAACCTCCAGGGTCTGGTTGTTTGACGCGGATTCGGATGACGCCCACGTGACTATCCTCAGTGGGAGTATCCCACAGAAAAACATACATAGGATAACAAGGTCGAACAAATTCCAGCGATCTCTGCAAGGGAGAGAACGATTGTTGACTTTTAGATAATCATTTGTTGCTTTCAAATTACAACGGCGAGAACAAAGGAACAGAAACAACAACAGGGACAGCAACAACAGTAATAACAACAACAACAACAATAACAATAACTACAGCAACAATAGCAGCAACATAAATAACAATAACAGCTCTAACAGCGACAAAAGCAATAACAATAACTACAGCAACAACAACATCAGGGGAAACAACAACAATAACAATGGTAACTAAACTAAAAAAAACATTAATAGCAACACCAACAATAACGGTACCACAGCAGCAGCAGCACAAAAGTTTACTTATTTACCTCAAATAGGTCTTTAATTCTTTTAGCCTCATTTTCTTGTCCTCAGATCGCGCAATGTCCGCAATCTGCTTTGTTTCTACTAATAGTCGTCCACAGAGGAATACCAAGATGGCCCACTCCAGGCCACTGAGAGGGAGTTCAGAAGACTCGAGACAAATTGCAAAATGCAATGCAAGAAGGGCCAAGTAGCTAATCGTGTCCCGTATAAAGACGAAGTAGGGAATCGCAAAATAGTACTTATACAGCCGTTTAAACCCTACGAAAAAAGGTTGATAGTAGTAAATGAATTAGAGCAGCTGGAGGCCAACAAATACAACACGACCCACGCGCGGCAAGATAAATGAGAACACTCATATTATAAGCTTTTTCAGAACTTTAGCTAAAAAAAGAAAAAGAAAAACAACGCACTAGTTAAAAATGTTATTCTCTGAGCCAATTTTTCAAGGGCGGTTTTTGTCAATCAGGATATGTCTGTCTGTCTGTCCATCCGTCCGTCCGTATGTCTGTCTGTCTGTCTGTCTGTCTGTCTGTCTGTCTATCTATCTATCTATCTATCTATCTATCTATCTATCTATTTCTTTTTGTTCCCTGGGAGGAACAGGCCCCGGACCGGCATAAATGGCGAACTGTGGTGCACAAGTCGCGTACCAGAGTGGAAGAGAGCAGACGAAGTGACTACGAAAAGGCACACATAAAACTTTCCTTGCGACGACAGTTGCGGACGCCGCTACCGCTCAAAAGCGGGCCTAATGGTCCACAAACGAGCCTGTCGAACTTAATGGCCAAAATAATGTAATAAATTTGCTTCTAGACCTAAATGCCAGTGATTGATATATGGCAATATTTCCTTGAATTGTTTTTTATCACGCTCTTTGTGTGTTTTGATACCTTTTGCTTCGGCGTTGACAAGTATTTCTTTGAGGTCGTCTTGCTTCAAGAACGTTGCGAGCCGTGATATTCCTTTTGGGAAGATTTTCCCTTCGCATTTTCTTCTAATTCGAATCTCTCTTCGCCGAAAATTGCACCCAATATATATCGGTATCGAAATTTGGAAACTCGCCAGTGTCCATATTGTGTAAATTTGCAACTCTTTTGCGAGAACAAATTTTGACAATTTCTCCGACATGGTGGTGATTGCTGAGCGTTGCGTTACATAGTACATCATTTTCATTGTCAATACTCTTGTTGACGACGTCTCTCGACCAATGAGCGCGCGAGAATCTCTACAGTTATTTTAAAGACCAAAATCGAGTGCAGTACTCGTTATCCTCGGCATAAAAAAAGCACTACAATAGCAAAGTACGTAAGATAAAAGTACTTCAATATTTAGAAATATCACCTACCGGTATTTAGTAGTACCAAATTGCATGCTCAAAGAGATTAATAAGTCACACATTGTGACCTTTAAGTAACGCTACATTAGGTCACGCTTTCTTGGCTTCGAAACTGAAAGGCGGTTTATCGGTACTTTTAGGAAATAGTGTTCTCAAAACAAAGCTCAATTTAATATATCTGCAAAACGGCAACAAAAGGGTTGAAGAAACGGATTCTAAACGTTTACCCCCCTCAATTCTACTGTATTAAAAAAAACACCCCCCCGCCATTTCCCTTGGTTTTGAAAATTTTACCCTCCCTCCCACTCTAAACACCGGCCCCCTAGCTATAAATAACAAACAGTCCCTAAAAGCACATTGTCTTCTTCTAGAACGTCGCTAAAACGACGGTCACCTTGCTGAATACTGCCGTTAACGATTTACGTAGCGTTTGACATTATATAATCGAATGAACTTACCTTTCTATTCTTCTCGAAATCCAATTAATTATAAAATACTAAAGCATGTGGAAAATCCAACAAAGTATATGGCAATCCTAAAGCATGTGGACGATCACGATCACGCTTCACGCATGGTGATAGGTCCATAGCCACTGACCGATGTACTTCGTATTCAGAAAAGGAAATATCGCTAACCAGGAAAAACGAGTATGGAAAGCGCTATATATACGTGCGCAGTCCTACTCGGCCAAAAGGAAAAGATTAGTGTTGCTGCTCCCTCGCTTAATAAACTAACAAACAGGCTTTGAGTTTCCTGTTTCCTGTCGTTGATAGGCCTGTTTTCTTTTTTTTTTTAATAAATACATAAATAAATGAAATTGTAATCAAATTTACGAGCAGACGAGTAAACAAGCAACAAAACGTCCTTAGTATTAATAAAAACGAGCTCACAAGAATTAAATATTCATCTAAACACAGCTTGTTGCACGGGCTGCACCTACGAAGTGCAACTACGGAAGTGCATGTCATTTCTTTAGCATCCCTACTTCAAAGCGATTATCTGACTATTTATTTAAAATATTAATATTAATGCCTTCAACTATATACTTACCACTTGTTTTCCGTTGTCCTGGGCCTGTTTTTGTTAAAAATAATAAAAATAAATAATAAGTCGAAGGAGATGAAATTAAGATGAACAACTTGGCAAATGTGAGAACGAGACGCCTAAAAGCGTTCACGTGCTTTGCGTTGATCGACCAATGGCTGTCAACATTCCCAGTGTTTATATGAACAAACGAACTCAAATAAAAATGCTTGTCAACACTAAGCACAGCATAACAAGTGGTGTTGCTTTGTACTATAAAAAAATGATACCGTAAGGCAAATTAGGTGATGACAGTTTGCCCACAGGAGCCCCAAGCTTAAAATGAGAAAGCGGCAGATGTACGTGTGTTGTGTTACAACGGCCTGAATTATAAGGCTTTGTATGGGAAAGAAATCGGGTTGTTTTTTAAGACCGAAATCACTAATGTTTCACAAGAAACAAAAGTGAGCTTTATGTGATGTTGTATTCCTCGCTGTCTGTCTACTTTTCGGGTCTAACTGTGTTGATTTCGGCGAGTTTCTACCTTAGCGTCTCTACTGCGTTCGCGCCACCAAACCACAGGTAAACCACTCTATGTGTTCGTGGTTTAATATATGTTTATATGAAACGAAGAGAATCTTTGAGGGTTATGAATAAAGCTCTGAAAATTGCACATCTAAATCACATCTCGGTCTGAATATCCCAATAAAGTTAAATGAAACCTTAATCGACTAATGTATGGTGGTTTTTCGCCTTCTTATGCCGTCTAAAGCGTCTTATGGCGAAATTACTTTTGGCCGGTGACGGTCAAGACAAGAGAGGGAGACAAGGCTTGCAACTTAGCGGCCGTCAGCCGCGACATCCTCCACTTCAAACTGGAATTAACGCAAAAATACTGAAAATCTCACCTGAATGGCGACGGATCTTGATAGTTGAGTTTTTTTTTCTGTCTCTTCGCCGAATTTGAGCTTCATCCCTCCTACAGTTTCCAGTCAGCGCTTGGCTTCCTGCGGCAGCCCGCCGCGGTTCAAATCATGATTGGTAGATTAGACGGCCTGCATTCCTTGAATTCCTTTGGTCGCTGAGTTTGGCACCGATCATATTGAGAAAGCTGTATTTGTGACCTCAGCATCGATTTTCTCGGAAACTGTTGGAGGGATGAAGCTCAAATTCGGCGAAGAGATAGAGAAAAAAGTCATCTATCTAGATCCGTCGCCATTCAGGTGAGATTTTCAGTCTTTTTGCGTTAATTCCAGTTTGGAGGGGAGGATGTCGCGGATGACGGCTGCTAAGTTGCAAGCCTTGTCTCCCTCTCTTGTCTTAACCGTCACCGGCCAAAAGTAATTTCGCCATAAGACGCTTTAGACGGCATAAGAAGGCGAAAAAACACCATGCATGAGTCGATTAAGGTTTCATTTAACTTTATTGGGATATTCAGACCGAGATGTGATTTAGATGTGCAATTTTCAGAGCTTTATTCATAACACTCACAGATTCTCTTCGTTTCATATAAACATATATTAAACCACGAACACATAGAGTGGTCTGCCTGTGACCAAACCAATTCCTCTTGAAACTTGACCTTTAGCTTGGGGTCACACGCGCAGAACAACAATCTTTGATCTTTTGTCTCAAAAGTCAACAAAACAGGGGTATTCTATACGGTCACCCATCTATGTAGTAACCCAGCAGACAGGCCTTAACTTTTAACTTCAGTGACAACCACAAGCACTTGGCTAATTACCATATAAGACCCCGATTTAAAAAAAACTCGACTGAATTTTCAGTGATAACGACTTTAAAGGACAGCAGACGGCGAATGAAGTGACCACGGTCTTACTGATTTTATCTTGCATTGAGACCACTAGCGCATGTTACGTCTACTACTAAGAATAAATTTCACTTACGTTGCAACATGGCTCTCAAACGCCAAGGTGCCTTCCAGTCTGTTGAGATAAGGAAAGGATACGGAGAAAGTAAAAAGTCACCCCCTTTGGTCTTACATCATGAAGGATCGACATTGTCCTTAGGTCGCACTAAGTGTGAACTAAGTGTTGCGTCGGATTTGAAAATAGTCCGTATGTATGGAGTTAAATCTCCGACAGAATTCAACATCGTAATTTGACATCGAAGTTTTGAATTTGACACCGAAGTTCTGAATTTCAATTTGCCAGTGAAGTGAAAATTCTGTATTTCACATTCCCATTTTCAAGTTTCAAATTCAACTTGCAACTTTTGAATTGAACTTCACGCATGAATGACTTGACCTTCAATTTCGTATCCTTGGTAACGGTAGCCACTGATGTAATTGACTGAGGGCTCGCAAGGCTCTGATATTTAGGAATGGCGGCTGAAATATTGAGAAGACTGGGGGAGGGAGGGGGGCAGCTGTCCCCCCTGGACCTGTTGAGCCAGACAAATAAGGTCTGTGGATGTTAGTTGTTTTCTTTAAACTTAGTTATTTTGATTGTAGTGAATAGCAATTTTTGGCCATCTTCATGGCCAAGAAATTCGTTGTTCGATTTTGTCGGATACATATCTCATGACAAGTGCTGAAAATAGCGTTTCGGAGCCTCCAAATTTGAAAATTTTCTGGAGGAGGATACCCCCAGTATACTCCAGACGCTCCTACAAGGATCGTGGCTTCGGCACTCGAGATAATGCCCCCCCCCCCCCCCCTCCCATTACAAAAAGCCTAGGTATGGCCCTGGCGTAAAAGCCCAATAACTGTTTTCGGTATTCGAAGGTACCAATAGTTTTAACGCTTTAGTTACTGCTTAAGTAACGTCAATGGCTGCCATGATCTGAATCTTTGATGAGTTTCAACGCCGTCTAAATAACAATGTTTTTCGAGAAACAATTCTAAGGCACGATTTCTAAGAAACGATTCCAAGAAACTGAGAGCGTTAACCGATTTAAAGCACGCTATCTCAATTAACAAAAATTTAAGCCCCACGAGAAAATACCAAACGTCCGCTTTTAAGGCCACGTAACTTATCGCGTAATGAAAATTAGTTTTCATTCATATGTAAAGTAGAACTAATTACCATCACAAAATCTTCGCACTTAAACTCGCTTTGAAGAGGAGGCAGACATGAACTTGAAAATGGCCTATTCCATGACTTTCCATGTCCTTTCCCACGACCTTTTCCAGTTTTCAATCAGATTCATAAGTTGAAGGATAATCCACAGGCGTGTTCCTGTGGAGTAATTTACTTACTGTATTGAATAGAGTTTGCGAATTGCTACAATCCCGAATAATGCCAGAATAAAACTCCATTTTAGTAGCCTTGATCAAATTGTTCACCTTACGGCTCTACTGTTGGAATCTAAGACGGTCACACTCGAGTTTTGAGGAACGCCAACGACGTTCCAAAGCCCTACGACCAATATTACCACCAATAGCGTAGCTCCTCCTCCACTATAAAAACTACACACAAGCCATAATTCCTCGATTCGCTGTGACGAAGGGTTAACGTTCGAAACGTCAGCTTTTATAAACCCTGTACGGTGGTCAATTTACATTATCAACTCCGTTGGTAAAACCAAAATTTTCGTGTAATACTTCCCCACCGACGCAGCACCACAGTTTCTTTAGAAACTACCCCCTTTATTCATTTGCTGTTTCAAAAATATTTTCTTTCAACTCATTCTGCTAATTATTGCTAACCAAATATTACTGACGTCTCTGTGAGGATAGTCTTTCAGTTTGTTCTTGTTGATTTGTTAACACTTTTATTAGGGACATGACAATGAAAACGTTAGAACACTTGGCGCTCTTTAGCCTGTTCCCAAGACAATTAAACAAAACAACGGCATTAAAAGAGAACACAACTCACGCGCAAGCTTGAACGTTCAAATGCTGTTGCCAAATTTGAAAACAATTTACCGTGCGATAATCAAGTAAATTCGCTCAGGCTACAATTGCAACAAATCAAGTTTTGGACCCTATTCAAGATACCGTTTGCGATGCCACAGCAGCCAGGTGATCACGTGATAAGTTCAGGTGGTAGAGCACAGCGCACATATCCTGATGATCGTGAGTTCCAATCTTGTACAAACATGATATTTTTGTGGGCTTTTTTTCTCAGCTGAAAAATCTTCCTTGAGCGGCCAACTAAGCGGCAGTGTCATTTATTTCGTCACTGATATACTCCACCGTTGAGACGCTGCTCTAAAAATCGTACATCTAACACGTTTAAGCACATAGTATCGGAAATAAATAAATTCTAATTTTTAAACAAAATTGAATTGGCATTACCTAAGACCAGAGCCGTCGAGAATGAGAGCGGAAAAAGTACAACATCTACGAGACACCATATTTTAAGAAACAACCAGAGGCCAGGTCTATGTATTTTCCAGTGGCTTCCCCACACGGTATGCCATCTTTCATTCAAAATACTGTCGACTACAGGATGTTCAAAAAACTGCAAGAAACGAAAATGATACAAGAAAAACCCAACACCAACAAATACTTTAAAACCTTCGGGTTGTATCAATAAAACAATGGTTACCTTTTTCTGCTCAAGCTTTGTTGCGGTCTTTAATATTACGTCTAATTCAGGATTCACACTAAAAATCCGAAGAGTAGAGAGATCTGTATGTTTCAATGGATCCAAGAAACGCAGTGTAAACTCTTCCACTTGTTCGGCGAGCGCATTAAAGTCAACTTTATCGGCTTCGTTGCTGGCTGCTCGTTCACGCAGCTTCTCAGAGACCTGAGCAAATAAAAACACCAACATCAGAGAAGTTCTATGGAATTTATCAAGCCTTAGCAATCTCGTCAGACAACCTCTGTCAGGTTGCGCTCTTGAACTTTAGGATTGCCAATTTGTTTGCCACTATATCTCAGGATTAGGCAGTAGACGAAATACAATTTTCAAACAAAATTCATGCTCCTCGTTCTAGGGGTGAAAAGTATTAAAACCACTGGGTATGGCATTCTGTTCGACTCTGTTGACTTTGAAAGTAAGGTTTAGGCTATGTCTACACTATACCGGTTAGCTTATCGCGTCGACACGAAAATACTCTGGTCTTGTATGAACACAAACGACCCAGACATGGAACAAGTCCTTCACACATGTCAAGGGATCGCACGGGAACGTTGGCTGAAGAAGGCTTGAAGCTGAATTGTTATTCACAAAACACTCGTACAGCGGTTTATTTTCGGGCGTTTCAGTTCAATGGTGGCTTCGAAGGCAGAGTTTTCCTGGACAGGCGATGAACTGGATAATATTCTTTTTCGTTGTGCGCTTCTGTGCAAATCTATAAGTGTGAGTATAAGGGCCTCAGTTGGGATGGAACAAGAGCAAAGTACGAAAAGATAAACTGAGAACTTGTTGTAGAACGATAAACTCATGATGTGCTTGAGATAGCAAAAACCACAAAAGTACCGTTCCTCGCTCCCAGTCATTGACTTCCGCTACGGTTCGATATCTGTTCACACTACCCCAAAGAGTGGCACGAGAACCTATCCGATACGTGACAATTCACTCTCAAGATCGAAGCGCCGCAGCTTCGCTCCGTTGCAAAAACCGCGTTGCAATCAGCGTTTTGTGTGTGAACAAGAGCCCTATCCGATAACGGTTTCGTGACGGAGCAAGAGCTATCCGTTTTAGTGTAGACATAGCCTTACTTTCGTTTTGGAGTGGACAGTGGGAATGGAAATGGCTTTACATTACCTTTTTATACTACGTCATTTTACTAGGCGATTATCGTTGGAAGAGAGGAGGGCTGGGGTACACAATCTGCTACCTCGCCTCCCTCTCCTTTTTCAGTCTTCCTTATCCAGTGATTTACACGTGATTCCAGGACGTTTGGCCACCTTGTGTTACTACGCAGAATAGGATGAAAATTCTCATTTCTAAAACGAACGATTTATTTACATTTTACAAATAAAACATCTTACTTTTATTGCCAACAACAGGGGGTTTTCTCCACAATTCATCAAAGCCGTTGCCGTCACTCTCTCTTTAACCAATTCATAACTTTGTTCTTCCACTATTTCCAGTAATAATTCTTGCTCCCCGATAAGTACTAGGGATAAAAGAAATCATATAGTTAACCAATGCTATTGTTAATGAGCCCTTTCTATTTATGAAGGTGTTGATCTGTCTCGCACTTTATTAAAATCTAAGGGAACGCTGACCAAATTTCCCCAGTTTAGCCGGGATCGATCATTTAGTCCGATTAGTCAACGGTCCATGAAACTGATTTCACCATGCCCACCAAGTACTGCCGCTTAATTCCATGCAGCCCTCAATGATGAACTGAAAGTGGGCAATGCATGTGACTTCAGTAACATACATCGGTGAACCTTTCAAATTCACTCTCGTTACGTGAGAAAGAAGGCAACAAGTTTTCAGTTTTACCCTGTGATTTGGTATACGAATTTCCGACAAACATCTAGATTACTTTATCAACAAGCCGCAAGTGTGCTGTCTGCTGTCTGTTTTTCAAACCTGGGACCAATAACGTACAATCAAGAGACAACAATTGGTCACTTTCAATGTGCCAGGATTTGCTTACATTTTTCTGCGTTACGTTTTTGCACAGTTTGCCACCAATCTAAAGTTGTAATGAGCTTAAAATTCAGTGAGATGGTTCTTAATTTTAATTCCATTGTCCAGGATATCAGGGATGGAGTGATACAGCTTCCTGATTTGATCCACCTCGACCTGCTGCCACACATTCTGGATAGCACGCAGGAGATCGTTCCGAAGCTAAATACATAATCTACAAAGGCACATGCCAATCACGGTAGATATTAGTTACAAATAATGCCAACAAACACCAACAAATAATGATGCATAAATAAATAAATAAATAAATAAATAGAAATATGGATCCAATCCAATAATTCGCCCATTTTCTTTTCGCAAAACAAACATGATGTACTTAATGAAATGCATATATGTCAAACCTTTGTCGCACAATTAAATCCTGTTCACGGAAATTGAAAGATAACGAGAGAGGAAAATTGAAAACTAAAAGCCTGGGCTGAGTTGTTCGAAGCAAGAAAAGCGGTAGCCTCGTCTCTAGCTATTTACATACCAGCACCGTATGATTCATCAACATCCCCTTCATGTGTGCTTTTAAGTTCAATGCTTTCTTCAGGGGACCTGACAAATTACAGCAAAGATCAGTCTTCAAACGGGTGCAATCCTAATTTAAAGTAGAGTTGACTGCCTCTATTGAACTCGAATTCTTGGTAGCTCGAATCCCGCAAACTCAAAAATGTGAAACTAATCCACTGGGCTAATCTATGTGTCTTCAGAATAATTTTTCAAGGGAGTGTTCCTGGGGTGCAGGGATGGCGCAGTGGTGAAAGCAC
>OX421452.1:8064634-8084634 GCA_949126865.1 Montipora capitata | reverse complement strand
CACTCATGCGTAGTGTACAAATTATACAAATTATTAATTAATTGGCATTTGTATTCATGGGTCTGTTTCTATACTTAGGCGTATAATTACAAGGTAGCAACCATGTATTTGATCATACCTTTATTTTGATCGTCCTCCTCTGTTAGCACCGCTTCATAGTCCTTGCCTTCTGCCATACTGTAAATTGAGATTTCGAGGCAAATGTACGGAAATGTATCTGGCTATAATATAAATATGGACCAGAATTAGCTACCTCCAAATGGCTTCGCAATAAGTATTTACACATTATGTCAAGTCTACGAGTCCCCCAGCATCTACTTTCCTTAAAGGCGTGAAAAACGTTTGCAACTAGCCTCAGGGAGCGTACACCAATGACGGAATTGAATAAAATATAATAATACAAAGATTTCCCTTTATTTTTTCGTAAGAGGGCATTGTAACGAATCCTGAAGTCTGATTGGTTCTTAGCGCAGTCCAGATTTTCGTCTTTCTGCACGGTAACGCTCTCCTATTAAGAAAACAGCCAACCAAAAGTGCAATGGAACCCCGCTCTACGGACACCCGCTTAAGACGGACACCCGTATACAGCGGACAGTGTCGTTTTTCCTGACGAAAAGACCATATATATTTTCCCCAAAATCAACCCGCTTAATACGAACCCCTGTTAATAAGGACAACGGGCAATTTTCTGTGTCCTGGGTCACAAACTCTCACATATTGTTAGCCCCGCTTTACGGACACTGTCTATTTTATTGTCACACTTATGTGACAATCGTAGAAATTGTACCTTGTTGAAATTGTGACAGATTTCTAAAAGGTTAGTACGATTTTTTTTACTAACAAACCAGAAGCAAACCATAGCGTGAGTCGTGACATGTTTGATTTTGATAAGTTTGTCTTTTCTTTTTAATTTTTAATTCTTCAGATGTTTGACCCCTGTACTTTTGTCCTTCAATAAGGTTTTCTGTCTCCAATTACAGTTTTTTGGAGCGCCATATTTTGCTGCAAGTCATTGCTTGTAGCCTTCTTCCTCTTTGACGGCCTTATCGTGTACAGTTAAAGCTGAGAAATTAAGCAATGTGCGTTTTCTAGTGGAAATGTCTGCTCGAGTCAACATGTGTTCAGGACATTTTTTCTCACAGCCCGCCTAATACGGACACCTGGATAATATGGACAAGATGGCATATCCCCTTGCTGTCCCTATTAACCCCGGGGTTCCACTGTACCACGTAAATAGAGCTAAAATTGAGATTGGGTATCGTTTCATTTTTGCATTACGATAGGGATACGCATTCCCATATCATTCGGCTTTCGTTTGTTTGTGATCGGAAGGTTGCCAAGTGTTGAGCTTTCATCGATTTTTGACACTGTGTTCAAAAGGCTACGTGAAAAGGTTGCATCTCTCTTTACAAACGAATTATGGTGGTTTCGCCCCGGGCGTAGCAAGTTAGCCCCCTTGAAGTTCGCCCCACATATAACTGAGTTTGATAAAAGGTGTTTATAAAAACGTTGAAACTGATCTAGATAAAAAAATATTAAAAACTGAATTTTCGACTGCAACTGCGGTCTTCATCAGAGTGACTAAAATATGCTGTTCGAGAGTAATATGCTAAAACTAAAATAAGAATTTACTTTATCGCCTAGGGCTTCAATAATGTCTTATAGACAGAAGGGAATGGCTTCCGCTCGTTCACCGCATTTTTGTCTATTGTGGAGTGCCATGATTCCAAAAAGATTCTTGTGGAGTGCCATGATTCCAAAAAGATTCTTTTGTGCCAATTATTGACATTCTTTTCTAGAATTTCCACATAGCCAGTGTCAATGATTTGATTTGTATAACTGAGTTTGTCACTTCAGTTTCTAAACTGAAAGATTGTACCGATTTAAGATCGATGGTCGCACTTGAGAAAACTTTCATTTCAACTTCCAACTCGTACTCGCACTTCAATGTGAAGGTCGCTATATTGAAAGCAATCAAATCAAAGAGAACTTGACAGTGCACTCAAATAATACACAATGATCACAGGCGTGCGCAATGGCGTCAAACTATGCATTCGAAGAAAATAGGCCTGGGAAACAGTTCGCTTGCAAATAGAATTATTCCCTTATTCTGAACGCTACGAGAAACTTAAGTCAACACAATACTTTTTTTTTTTATGAAGTACTTTTTGCACGACAAAAGCTTGATCTAGCGTGCGAAGGCAGGCTAAGCTTGATCTTGAAAACTGTGCTTTTGATGCTCGCAACGTTAACATGCCTTTTTTTCTAATATTCCAGAATACTCATTCTCTGAGAAGAACTTCATCTTTTGAGGGAAATCCATGAAATGTTACGCATCTGGGAGTTCTGTATCAGTACCGACAACACATTTTATTCCGTTCCGTCATTATAATAATAATGTGCGTAGTTATGTCACGCTTCATTGTCCACAAGCACCCAGTGTAGTAATCAAAATGGTTGACCTATATCGAGTCGTGAATGCAGACGTCAAAATGAAAGTAACTTCCCAAATACTGGAATATTTCCTTTCATTAAATACGCCATATAGTACAAGTTAAGAAATGAAAACAAAATTCGCTTCTGGCCTTCCGTTTTCTGTAACCTTAACCGTAACTAGTCCTAACCTTGACCCCAACATAAGAATAACCCTGTTAATTTAATAATTATATAAATCTCTTTTCCCTAGTTTTCCTGGACGCGCGAAACCAGCCATCGCCAAAAAATGTTTTTTTCTCAAAAAATATTTTAAGTTAGAGGGAAAAAAATACATCATTTTAAAGCTAAAAAAATAAGCTTTCCAACAGCATATAACTTATTTACAGACAACTGAAACCTTTTATAAAAGCGAAAGTTGAACAAAAAAATGTAAGAAAAATAACAGTAAAATATGTTTTCCAGGCAAAATTTGGTCATTTAGCGTTGATTACGAATTTGTGGCTGGAAAATAAAATTTTCTTCCATTTATCTACTTTCTTGGACATAAATTTGACCGAAAACTGATGAGGCACGAATATTTTTGGATTTTTTTAAATAATCGGATTAGCGATCAATACGTAATGTGACAAGGTGATGACAGAGTCAAATTTGCGACCCGTTGCTAACGGCAACGGAAGCGATCGCATTACGAATAATTAAGAACATTTCAAGCTTGAAATGATCAAGGAGAATAAATATGCAGATTCCAACGCAAATTTGCTCACTTCTCAAATCAATGAAAACCAGAATTAAAGCTCGAGGGCGTCAAAACTTGTAAATTGTTTCCACTCATTGGCGCTTGAACAAATATTTTTTTCCAAACCAACTGCGTTTAGGCTCTTTTATAGATCTATTCATTCAGTTAAATCTGTAACTGAACAGTGACTGAATTCAATAGACCGTCGGTCAGCGCTCCAAAAATTTGCCACGTTAAAGATCATGTGGGAACAGTCAAGACACATACCTTACACGTTTCAAGAATTCAAGTCGGATCAACTATTTTTCGTGGCTTGTCCAGCTGACAAACTCTGAACTCTTGGCAGGTCGTGCAGTCGGATGATTGTGTGACTCCACGTTATCTTATCGCACAATTCATGAAGTAGCCTCAGTGCACAAAGAGAGCACTGATGTGCGGCAGCCAGCACACACACACAAAAATTAGGACAATCAGGACATGAAATTTCTAAGTGGTTGGGGTGAAAGAGTGAGAACCTTACGCCTTATATGATAGGCATGCGCGATGTAAGCAAATTTAATAAAAAAAATATTATTAGGCAAATTTTAGACTCAAACTCTCTTGGCTTCAACGTCACGCAAGTAACAACAACAATACGTGACGTGGGACAGAGCCATCAGGCAGTAGCCAGTGCGCACGCACGGTAACCAAGCGCTGTAGACGCCCTTATTGTAGCTGCAACTGTGATAAGGATGACTCTGTGTGACCCGTAGACAGCGGTCTCCTCAGAAACAAAAATCATCTTCCAGTAAAACAGGTTCGGTTTGGAGATACTGGTAATCAGGCCCGACGAACAATTAGTAAATGAACCCCTTTCTGGCGGCTGAATGTCGCATATAAGGCTGGAACGTTACCAACCATATTACACCCCCCATATCAAGCCCCGACCAACCATATCAAGCCCCGACCAACCATATCAGGCCCCAGCAAACAGCAGGATTTCTCAGTCATATTTAACACTTTTTGGCCTCCGTACGGTCAGTAAAAGTCACGAACAGTTCGATGATCAACAAAATGAAAATAAATTCTTAATCCCAAAGCGGCTGTGTTTTATTTTTTATCATCATATCAGATATCGCCTCGCAACTTCGCTCGGCGTGACCTCTGCTCCGTAGTTAACGGTTGTCACGTCTGAAGATGCTAAATGTGACAAGATGCATATTATTAAATTTCGCTACAGGAAATTGCATTCTGTGGAAACAATACACACAAAATGTAGCTTTTTAACCTTTCGCATTGTTACCGATGAGACTTAAAAGTACAGACGACTGCACATTTAATACTAATACCGATTTAGAGAACGACAGGAGGTAATTACGCAATTCTTTATTATTCCGATTTTGGTGACCACAAGGCAAACGCTGCAAGCAATTCGTCATCCATCATGCGTTATTTCTGAGTCACAATTGGCATGTGGGACGCTTATAAAGACAGAGGTCCTAGTCTTTATCTTGCTTAGCAACTCACTGGGACACAAGATTTTATTTTGCGTACTTGTAGTCTGTTTACTGTTGTAGAGGACGGATTTTCAAGAGGCGCTCAACTTCAGTTCAGAACTTCATGATTGAGTAATCGTCTTGTTGCCACAGCTCTGTTTCGTATGGGCGAATGACCACATTCTTCAGGAAATTTACAACGACTGACCAGTAAATTTAAATGCTGGCCGTGTTATGTAAATGTACGGTTGCTATGGTGTTTATTATTGCGTTAGATTATGTAAAGTTTCTGAACACTATCTGTGATCCTAATTGGTTGCGTTTGTTGAGACTGCAAAGGTGCTTCTTGCAGATAATACTAAATTTATCATAAAACACGGGCACCCAACGTCAATTTCGGAAAATATCTGTTCGGAAGACGATTTGAGATCTACAATTTTCGGAACCGTTGTTGTAAAATTTCTTGCTTGCCCGCCTGTCCTAGGATTTTCCAACATAGAAAAAAAATGGTATAATTACCTATTTTAAACGGATTTTTACCCTAAAATGGACACCTAGAATTTTCGGGATCTCTTTTCTGGCTGAAATTTTCGAAAAGGTAAGTTTTGATCCCTATAATTTTCGAATCACTAGACGAACAGATGAAAAATTTTGAAGGGATGAAAAATATGCCGATATCTACCTTTTAAATACTAAAATACGTTTAACATTCATGTTTAAGTGGTTTTGAACTATATTCTCGTTGGGTGCCCCTGATAAAAGCATAAGTTACATTTCTTGCTAAATCACTAAACTGTTTGCACCCCGAACAAAATTTTCGACTTGCTCACGTGACCATTTGGAGGTCCCCGATGTGTGGCGTGTCATTCTTGATGCGAGCGAGGCCGTGGGAAAATAAAGAAAGAGACCGCGGCATGAGTTTTGTACATGTACGAAGAACTTCTTGGAAAATATGATGGACTACCGCTTCCTTCGCAATCGGATCAACCGCGATAGAAAAGCTTGCCGTTCGAAGTATTACGCCGCGAAGGTTCAACATCTTAAGGAATGCAAACCGTCACAGTGGTGGAAAGAGGTCAAGCGCCTGAGCGGTTTTACACCTAAGTTTTACAGCTAAGAAAAGAAAGCAAGAGTACCAGTTAACTTTTTGCCTCCAATACAAACATATTCACTCTACTAACCAATGTGAACTTTTCTTCAAAGTTATTGGCTACAGCTAATAATATAGAGTTGGTGACAACTTGACAGACAACTACAAGAGGTTTCAGTTTTGCGAAGTGTCGTTGTATTTCAGACGTTCTCATGCAATCAGTGTTCCAATAAATAATGTCGACTATCAATGTAATGGAGGCATAGTTAGCCCTATCGGATAAGCAAAACTTAACGGTCATCATAAAAAAGGTTGTCGGGATGAGAAATTAACCCTTGTCCCTAACCCTTCCTGAGACTAGTGAATGTACTATTGTAGCCTGACATCATGTATATATCGGCAGCGAACGAGCAGCTGGAATGGTGAAATCGATTTTATCCAGTACATTTACTAATTTAGTACACACCGATAAAGTCCTGTGCGTAATTGTTATAAGTGATTAGAATCTGCATTATATTACTTGCACCAGCCGGTGACAGCTTTGCGAAATAAAGGCATGTTTATTGAGCTTGAACGTATCACGAACTAGTGATTATTCTGTGATCACACTTCAATCGAAAGTTCCCCATTGTGCTTGCAGCTTTTTATACATTCGTCATTGACCGCGAATGACACCAATGCCTTTCAGATAACTTGAGTCGTAAAAAAATTACATCCGTAACTGATGAAATGAACCCCTTAATTTATAAATCCCTTTGCAATGTGGATTGTCCCAGGTATGGAGAGTGCAAAAAAAATGCTAATTAAAGTTGACTTCCGCGGTTACTAATTTTCCTTTTTATTTTTTTAAACGCAACACCTAAGAGTAGCCTGCGTTGCAGCCGGATGCGTCACGAAATCCCGGTATAGTCCGTATACTATACCGGCGGTTTTGTCTGTCTGTGACGCAGGCTAACCTAAGAGCGGCTACGATAATTTACAATCTTGCATGACTGGTGCACGCCTAGAAAAGTGGTTCTTGCGAAATCGAAATTGGAAACACCAAACACTGTAGAAAACACATTAGTAATTTAAGCTCACAAAGGTCATCATTATGGTTATTTGCAAAATCCTGTATAGCTCGCGTTTAAAGATACGCATGTATGTAAGATTTCACCAGTGTGGAGAATTGGAACCTACTGAAAACCAAACGTGTTTCTTAAATGTGTTTTGACATGATATGATCTTTATCTTTCAACTCTCCCACTAAAAGGCAACATAAATATTATTCTCTTCGTTGCCATGGTAACGGCGAACAATACCAAATTCGTTACAAGTCGACGGCCATATTTGAAAGTGTTTCATATAGCCTGTAAGGTCGGACCTTACAGATAGCCCTTACGCTTAAAACCTGTCCGTAAATCGTGCCTGGTGTATAAGATTTACGACGAAAACTGACTCTTTGACTTTCAAAGCAGAGACGCCTATAGTAAAAAATCAATCGCATACAAAGCGGTTACCCTTTCGATTAGCTTAGATAACTCGTAAGGTCAAATTGTGACACTGCAAACCTTGAAAATCTCGGAGGAGGCGGATTTGCCGCAAACCTTTTGTTTTTTAGATTTGAAACCAAAAAGTTTACATGTTGATAACTCAGAGCAAGTTTGACTTTTACACACGACAACATCTGCAATTGGCTTTTTGTAAAAAAAGGTGTTGAAGGAAATTATATTACAGTGTATTTGTTGTTGTTGTTGCCGTTAAGGGAAACCCAGTTTTGTAGAGAACTAAAGTAGGGGATAAAACCTGCTGTAAGCCACGTGAATTTACAATTTCACATGGTAGATTTCAGTGGACCTGAAATCTCGTAGATGCGGCCCCGATTGCTCGAATTATCAAGTCTTAGCAAATGTCATTGATAAAAGCCCCTATAAATAGTTCGAAATTAACCACGGGTAGCGCAAACGCCGGTTAGTTTTAAGTATCGTGGTACAGTCTAGGAACCTAGCTAGTTAACTTGCTAACAACTGCTTTAAATGACGTGTTGCACAATGAGAAACAACGTGGCGGTCCATTTGTCTTGTGGTGGTGTGCAACCGAGGCACAAAAGAACTGGTAAAGGAAATTTAAGTTTGCAAAAGCGACTCTCTGAGGCTGTCATTAAGTCACGCTACGGATTTCACGTAACTGCATTCAGTTCGTTGTTCAGTTCTTACCACATTTTCTTGCGCAGAAAAATTTGGCTTTCGATTCATTCCCGCAGCCGGTTGTAACTATTTACACCTCTGTCAAGTGCTCCAAGCAGCCGGGCACTTAAAGTAAAGAAACCATGTCGCGATGAATGGACAGAATACAAAGAAAATAAATAAAGAAATAAACTTTCGCTGAAGAACTCAGCCAACCCGGATTTTTGAGATATTATATTGTAAATTAGCTAAAGTGCCTTATATGGTGGTTCATGGCTTGTTGTTGACAATCTCATCCATACTGGGGGTTCGTAGGTCGGGGCCTGATATGGTCTGTCATGGCTTTATAAATGAGGATCTCATAACAGGGATTTGATATGATGTGTCAGAGCTTTAAGGTGACGATCTAATTACAGGGGCTTGATATTGTACGTCAGGATCTGATATCGTGTGTCATAAAGTCATATTGACGATCGAATATCAGGGGCTTGATATGGTTGGCCGGGGCCTGATACGGTGTGTCATGAAGTCATATTGACGATACAATATCAGGGGCTTGATATGGTTGGTCAGGGACTGATATGGTGTGTTATGAAGTCATATTGACGATAGAATATTAGGGGCTTGATATGGTTGGTCGGGGCCTGATATCGTGTGTCATGAAGTCGTATTGAGGATAGAATATCAGGGGCTTGATATGGTTGGTCGGGGCCTGATATGGTGTGTCATGAAGTCATATTGACGATAGAATATCAGGGGCTTGATATGGTTGGTCGGGACCTGATATGGTGTGTCATGAAGTCATATTGACGATAGAATATCAGGGGCTTGATATGGTTGGTCGGGGCCTGATACGGTGTGTCATGAAGTCGTATTGACGATAGAATATCAGTGGCTTGATATGGTTGGTCGGGGCCTGATACGGTGTGTCATGAAGTCGTATTGACGATAGAATATCAGTGGCTTGATATGGTTGGTCGGGGCCTGATATGGTGTGTCATGAGGTCCTATTGACGATAGAATATCAGGGGCTTGATATGGTTGGTCGGGGCCTGATATGGTGTGTCATGAAGTCGTATTGATGATAGAATATCAGGGGCTTGATATGGTTGGTCGGGGCCTGATATGGTGTGTCATGAAGTCATATTGACGATAGAATATCAGGGGCTTGATATGGTTGGTCGGGGCCTGATATGGTGTGTCATGAAGTCGTATTGATGATAGAATATCAGGGGCTTGATATGGTTGGTCGGGGCCTGATATGGTGTGTCATGAAGTCATATTGACGATAGAATATCAGGGGCTTGATATGGTTGGTCGGGGCCTGATATCGTGTGTCATGAAGTCGTATTGAGGATAGAATATCAGGGGCTTGATATGGTTGGTCGGGGCCTTATATGGTGTGTCATGAAGTCATATTGACGATAGAATATCAGGGGCTTGATATGGTTGGTCGGGGCCTGATATGGTGTGTCATGAAGTCGTATTGACGATAGAATATCAGGGGCTTGATATGGTTGGTCGGGGCCTGATATGGTGTGTCATGAAGTCGTATTGATGATAGAATATCAGGGGCTTGATATGGTTGGTCGGGGCCTGATCTGGTGTGTCATGAAGTCATGTTGACGAGAGAATATCAGGGGCTTGATATGGTTGGTCAGGGACTGATATGGTGTGTTATGAAGTCATATTGACGATAGAATATTAGGGGCTTGATATGGTTGGTCGGGGCCTGATATCGTGTGTCATGAAGTCGTATTGAGGATAGAATATCAGGGGCTTGATATGGTTGGTCGGGGCCTGATATGGTGTGTCATGAAGTCATATTGACGATAGAATATCAGGGGCTTGATATGGTTGGTCGGGGCCTGATATGGTGTGTCATGAGGTCCTATTGACGATAGAATATCAGGGGCTTGATATGGTTGGTCGGGGCCTGATATGGTGTGTCATGAAGTCGTATTGATGATAGAATATCAGGGGCTTGATATGGTTGGTCGGGGCCTGATATGGTGTGTCATGAAGTCATATTGACGATAGAATATCAGGGGCTTGATATGGTTGGTCGGGGCCTGATATGGTGTGTCATGAAGTCGTATTGATGATAGAATATCAGGGGCTTGATATGGTTGGTCGGGGCCTGATATGGTGTGTCATGAAGTCATATTGACGATAGAATATCAGGGGCTTGATATGGTTGGTCGGGGCCTGATATCGTGTGTCATGAAGTCGTATTGAGGATAGAATATCAGGGGCTTGATATGGTTGGTCGGGGCCTTATATGGTGTGTCATGAAGTCATATTGACGATAGAATATCAGGGGCTTGATATGGTTGGTCGGGGCCTGATATGGTGTGTCATGAAGTCGTATTGACGATAGAATATCAGGGGCTTGATATGGTTGGTCGGGGCCTGATATGGTGTGTCATGAAGTCGTATTGATGATAGAATATCAGGGGCTTGATATGGTTGGTCGGGGCCTGATCTGGTGTGTCATGAAGTCATGTTGACGAGAGAATATCAGGGGCTTGATATGGTTGGTCAGGGACTGATATGGTGTGTTATGAAGTCATATTGACGATAGAATATTAGGGGCTTGATATGGTTGGTCGGGGCCTGATATCGTGTGTCATGAAGTCGTATTGAGGATAGAATATCAGGGGCTTGATATGGTTGGTCGGGGCCTGATATGGTGTGTCATGAAGTCATATTGACGATAGAATATCAGGGGCTTGATATGGTTGGTCGGGGCCTGATATGGTGTGTCATGAAGTCATATTGACGATAGAATATCAGGGGCTTGATATGGTTGGTCGGGGCCTGATATGGTGTGTCATGAAGTCGTATTGACGATAGAGTATCAGGGGCTTGATATGGTTGGTCGGGGCCTGATATGGTGTGTCATGAAGTCGTATTGATGATAGAATATCAGGGGCTTGATATGGTAGGTTGGGGCCTGAGATGTTGTTTCGTGGGGGGCTTGAAATGGGGGGCTTGATATGGTAGGGGGTTTGATATGGGGGGCCTGATATGGGGGGCTTGATATGGTAGGGGGCTTGACATGGGGGGCCTGATATGGGGGGCTTGATATGGTAGGGGGCCTGATATGGGGGGCCTGATATGGGGGGCTTGATATGGTTGGTAACGTTCCAAACCCTGCTCGAATGTCGGCTGATAATGTCCGCGGCTGACATATTGTCCAAAAAATGAATATTTGGCCGATAAGTGAAGCTTCGAGGGCAAATATGAATTTTGAGGACAGTTTTTCATTCAAGGACATATAAGCCAACATACCAGCAAGCCAGAAAGGGGTTTATTTATTTTATAACCCTCCCATTAATTTTCATATTGCGCAAAGAAGCTTAGTGTTGAATGTGATAGCGATGCTTCGTTTTTTTTTTTTTTTTTTTTGATGCACTGTTTAAAAATTTGACTGGAAAGAAAGCGTGACGGTCTCAGAAAAAAAAAGTCAAATCATTTTAATTGTCACTGGGAGTCGAAAACTCGAAAACAAGGCGCTTTTTTGCTTACTCAGGAAGAAATTCAATTCAACCATGGAAGACAGAAATAAGAATGTGCAAAGTCTGGATGACAGTGTTTTCAAGTGCGGCTGGAAATTTCCTCTCCTTCGAACGGTTGGTTTATTTTATAGTTAGTAAACACAGTGTATTAAATTCTCTACTTTATGATTCATTTTAAGTTCGTTTAGGATAAATATCTAAAGTGTATTCATAACGTTCTTCATCTGCAAACACTTTGACAGGATGTTTTGTTGACTTTTTTTTTTATTGTGATTATTTTTAACACAAAAGTTAACACGAAAGATTTTCATAAGTTTGTGTTAATCACTCCATGCTACTTATAATTATGTACTTTACATTTTTCTACTGGTATGAATTAGGGAGGGGAGGGCGGGCAAAGTACATTCTTCTGTTGGTCATTTTTTATCATTACTAGTTTCTTAGGTTTTGTATACTTTGAAGCGAAACAAATAATTTTTAGTGGGAAATAGTCTCATCGGCCAAGAAGTGACGTATCGGAATTAAAAGTACTTCTTGGAACTTTTAGTCATTTTATTCTCTCGCCATCCGAAATCAATTCCACAAACAATATTCAAATCAAGAAATTAAAGGAAAAGGGACAACTTTTACATGATTTTCAGTTATGGGAAGGGAGGTCCTGCACAATGATAACTTAAGTTTTCAATGCTCCGCCTTTCGATGCAAACCAGAAATGTTGCAAGAAAAGCTGAGCTCGCTATTAATCGGTGCTAATGAGTCAAAACAACAAAAGCAAGGTGACACACGTTAACACCAACCCGGTGTGGCCAACACATTACGCATGCGCACAACCATTTCACCCGGTCAATTAGCAGCCATGGACAGCTGTTTCGGTCTTTTGGGCCTCATCAGCAACCAACTCAGCTTACCCAACTCAACCTAGCTTGTTCCCAACCCAGCTTACCACACGTTTGGCATGTGAAGCTGACACTTAAAGGGGTTCTAAACACACCTCCTTGGTATGTTAGCTACGCCATGCTGATGAGGCCCAAAAGGCCGAAACAGCTGTCCATGGCTGCTAATTGACCGGGTGAAATGGTTGTGCGCATGAGTGATGTGTTGGCCACACCGGGTTGGTGTTAGCGTGTGTCACCTTGCTTCTATGTTGCTAATGAGTCAGCAGGTGGGATAAGGATCCGGCCCGAGTAAGTGCTACGTCTGGCCTCTTTCTTGGTTGAGGTGATCCCTTGAATTAAAAAGTGTCATACCCATTTTAAACTTGGAATGCACTGTTTGATGATCACTTTGTTACACATCAACGTATAAAATAAAAAGGATAGATCACTGTGCCAACGAAAGCGATAAAATTCTCGCAAGTTCGCGTTCAATTGACGGTATAACTTCTTGTAATCTCTCTCCACTTATGTCTAGAAATGCAGGCAACCGCAAAAATAACAAATTACAAATCATGCGAACGAAATGCCAATTTTACCTGTAAGAAAATTAACGAAAGCAGCAAACGATGCCAATGTAATATTTCATGAGAGCAGAAATAACAGAGCTTTGAACAACCATGAATTATAAAAGTAATAATTCAATTCAAGCATAAAAACTAAAGCATATCGTGACAAAAGAGCACAGCACCAATCTGCGCACATTCGCCTGAAACGTTTGTGTGGTGCATTTCCTCGAATAGCTGGTTTTTAGTAAGCCTACGAGCTAGAGAAAAGCTCCCGAGGTTAGAGATAACTTGACATTTTTTATGATTAAGTCAGAAGTATCGTTACATAAAAGGTAAGTCACGGTCGGCTCGTCCACGATACTGATATTTACTTATTCATTTATTTATTTCCTCATTCATTCATTCATTCATTCTTTTATTTATCCACTTTACTATGATTTCAGACCAACATTTCACCATTTTGATGGGCCAGGAAAAGTATGCTACTTTAAGCTAAAAAAATGGTGCGATTTGTCAATAAATCTCACTGTTGAGGGCCGATCCGGCAGATTGCAGCGTAATACAAAGTATTCAGCTCAAGGTAATTCCACTGAAATGCATTGTGCGTCATTACCACGCATATTTTCGATTCTTGTGCCATTAGCATGCGCACAAATGCGGGCGATAACTTGCCTGGACTTTTCATTTACACTAAGCGTAGTGAAACAGAGAATGGCTACTTTCTCCTAAGCGAGCACCTTGAGCTACCTTTTCTTATAAGTGAATTAAGTGTTGCTTTCAACGTTCCTGAAAATATCCTTTGCAACTTTAGCCACGGTAGCGAAAGGCACCCAACTCCACTCGGTTTATTTTGAAGTACAGTTCTCCCCTAAGTGATTTCTGGGTTTGCGTTTACGCATCCGTTCTAGTTCACCCGTTCTATACATGGTGTATTACCAACTAGTTTACAAGTCGCTGCAAATGGGGTCTAAAATGCAGCTGCCTTTCATTGACCAACACGAAAGCTTCGGCTACTTTGGTCACAGTGCACATATCAACAAACTTATTTTGTAAGCCATCTTATGCTGTATTAATTTTAATAGTGCGCAATAAACTTGAACTTGAACTTGACAAGCACCCTGGCATTTATGAAGATACCAAAAATCTCCTTGTCAGTTTTTGATTTTTTTTTTACTTTGAAGGCGGGTTCGTCTTTCTCTGGCTTTCCTTATTCATTCTGTTTCTCGCCAGCCTTTGTCAGCAGAGCGTCAAGTTTCTCCTCAAGTTTAGATGTCGCCTCACGAAGCTCAACTCTCAAGTCATTAAGTTGCGATTTAACCTCGGATAATTCACCTTTCGCTTCTGTGAGCTCGGATTTGACTGCTTGCAGTTGCCGGTCTTGATGGTCTTCGTCATCATCTCTCGCACACATCTGGAAATATAAGACGAAACCCTAACTGAAAAAATAATATACCTGGCAATTTAATCTCGCGGAGCAAATACTGCATTAGGAACTCCTTTGAACAGTGCAGGCTTTGCAAGCTGTTCTTCTAAGTTGTTTTGTTTTCAGTTTCCGTCTTTTTTACCTTTGCTAAGGCACTGCTCTCGTTGCAAAACCCAATGAATGGGTACAAAGGGTCGTCAGGTTTGGATTTTATGAATCTTTGGCCCCCTTGACTTTGTATCCTGATGCCATTAACAGTAAACCTAACAGGAATTTGCAATTTCCCGTCTCTCTCTTCCTCGTGCTCAAACATGACGGTCTTTAAGTCTTTAATGAGTTTACTCCTAAAACAGCAATAACTATACTAGGTACATCGAATGACGTCACCTCGACGGATTTTGTCAACACCTGTACGAGACAGAACAGTCAGTTTACAATTTCACAAAAAAAGAAATTAATCAATCGGTAAAATATGTCATACGATTCTCTCAAAATATGGTAACTGTACACGTAACATAAACTTTGTTTTCAGCAGTGTAAAGCGGCAAAATAAAATCAGAAAGATATGTATGTTCAAGTGAGGGCTTCAACTACTGTAACACTTTCTTCTCTTAACATTCCGAGCTTTCGCTGATCCACGGCATCATCAGAGATAACAAAAATATTCAGCATTGACTTTGTTACACATTTATATTTTATACATCATTCCGTATATAAACTAGATGACGAAACTTTTTAACTTATCCTTGATGATGACGTGGATCAGAATTTAACAGAGAAGAAACAGTATAGTTACAGGCTTCGCATGAACCTACACATTGTTACAAAATCCTACTGAAAGACAACATCCAAAGAATAAAATCAGAGAGATTTATTGATCTTTTGTGGGCTAGGTCTCGTTTGGCTAACTACCATCTCATATCCTACAAGTGCTTAGAGAATAATGCTTTACATATAAGGGTGATCTTTCTTTAAAAGAATTCTGTTGCGAAGCAAGCGGAAAAGAGTGGATAATGCTACCTTAAAAGAAAAACAGGTGTCTTAGGTAATTTTGGTCATCGCAGTGAACTTAAGCAGTTGCAATGAAGCCTGAGAAAAAAAGTCCATGCATGGACGGGATTCAAACTGCGCATGACCGTGCCGACTGCTCTACCAACTGAGCTATCAACTGAGTCATCTCGGAGCTGGTCAGTTGCGAGTTTGTATCATATCTCGTAAGAGGGCAGTGTGCAGATCAGTGTACAGCGCAATCGCACGGTAATGCGCAGTTCGAATCCCGTTCAAGGCTGGACTTTTTTTTTAGGCTTCATTGCACATTCCTTATCCGAAATACGATATATGTTATTTCATATATTCTCTCTTCCCCCTCCCCCCCCCCCCCCCTCCCTCCTCTCTCTCTCTCTCTCTCTCTCTCTCTCTCTCTCTCTCTCTCTCTCTCTCTCTCTCTCTCTCTCTTAGTTTCTAAACTGTTGAAGTTGGTCAGTAGGAATGGACGGACATGAATTTGGTATCAACAGTGTCGACGTAGTAAATTGGCCACCATACGTAAAGAGATTCATTAGCTGACAAGTCCAGCCTCAGCCCTTTATCACAGTGCATGGATGAGTCTCTCGATATGACGAAGGGCTGCTGCTTGAAATACCAATGAGGGTTTTTTTAAATTTAAATTAATGAGTAAATAAATTAATGCAGTTATTATTTAACTGCAGTCAGCAGAGTACCAATGACACCTAAATACTAATATCTCACGGTACTGTGCTCCAGAGGACCAGTTTGACCGTTTTTTCACAAACGTATAAGTTTTACAAAAGCGGTAAAAAATGGCTGAAATTCTAATTTTTGCCCCAAAGAAAACAATGAAATCCTTGCCAAATTTTGAGATATCTTTGGCGAAAATGAGTTCCTAGAGACAAGCGATAACCTAAACGACAATTAACTTTCTCTATTTATTGAAGAAAACCGAAACGTAAATACGACAAAAAGAGAAAAACTGACCTCAATATATGTATTGAAACATAGGCAGCCCGAGCTCTCCTGTCCAGAGAGCGCAAACAACGTGGCCTCAAATGTAATGTAAGGTTTTGTATGGGAGTTCCAATGATATTCATGGAGGTAATTATATAGGATGAAATTCTCAATACAAATGGCTTAACGTATTCCACGCGTGTGTTTTCTTGTCCCTGGTGTCGTTATGTTACCTATTTGTAGCGATTTGAGTTCCAAGTTTCCCAACGTACAAAGAAAGAACAAGGCAAAACACTCCAATCGGGAGAGCCTACCGGACGAAGCCAAAAATGTCTCCACGGCCACAAATCCACCGTAGAATTCAAGGGCAAAGGTTTTTCTTTCATTTCAATCCTCTAGCCGCGCAACCGAAGCCCTGTCAGGGTCGTCAGGTGGCTGTTGGTGTCCCAAACCAAACGATCGATAAAACGATCGAAAACCCCCACGCCCATTTTCAACAAGACACGGCGATTGTTGAAATCGGCTTGGTAACCTCGTCAGGGTGACAAGGAAAGACTCAACGTCGACGTGTCGTGTTCTAAATGTACGAGGAGCTTTTCGATCGTTTTATCGACCGTTTCGTTTGGGACACTAACTGGCAGGGCTTCGATTGCGCGGCTAGCGGATTGAAATGAAAGAAAAACCTTTGCCTTTTATTCTACGGTGGATTTTTGGCCGTGAGGACATTTTGGTTTGGGACTTTATTGCATCCTATATAATTACCTACATTTGGCGCCTAGGCTGCCTATGATAACTTGCTTCCTTGCGTAACAAACAATCTTACGTGAATATTCAGCGAGTGACCGTCCAGGTTTCGCGCGTTTATACTAGGTTGCTGTTGATTGTTAAAAACGAAAACTTGTCAAACCTGAAAAATACGAGCAATGAGCAAAATATCGGCGAGTACTATATGTCCAACCATCGAGTAAGGGATTTATTAGTTCACTACAACAAAGGTGTTATTTTGCTTCAATTTTGGTACGATTGTTTTAAAAGAATGCATCATCTGTCTTTTAGGGCGCGTGCGAACGATGTCTCTTGTATTTTGACTCGCCTTACGACCTAGTGAAAATGCAGCGAGATTCGTAAAAATATCCCACGGTGCTACAATAAATCGTCCAATAAGATATATATAGATATATATTGAGTAGTTATGTAGACAAAACAAAAAGAACAATAAAAGTTACAGGACGCTTGTGGGGACCAAAGTAGTTTATGTATTCTAGTTGGTCTGCACGTACTTTAGAATTAAAGCACACACACACACAGACACACTGAACTTATAATATGGATTTGCTGATCCAAAGTCATATTTGTAGGTACGTAAGGATGAATTGTATTACTTGTATAATGTAATTTGTAGATTAACTAAAAGTAAATTAAAGATACATTGAACAAATAACTAGTATTTAAAAACTTGCGGCAAGGAAGGGATAGCAAACAGCATTGAAAAAACAGCAACAACAACAAAAACAGACAAATAAAGATGGAAAGAGACCAGCAGGCAACAACATAGACCTGCCTGTACAGTTAAATTACTATTTGAATATTAAACAGAGCAGTTGTCATCGGCTCAGGAGTACATGGGCTTTGTAAAGTGCAGTGATTGTTTCGGTGCAAAGGGCACACTTTAACATAAGACCGGAGAAGAATACTCAAAAGTTAATTTACACACCTATTATTTTGTAGCTTTTGAGCAGCAAAAGGTATGTTGAGAGAAATCTGTGCTATTATAGGTGTGGGCAGTCGAGAGCAACAGCATATTAAAAAAAAAAATTCAAACAAACACAAAATGGGTGTACCACCATACCAAATGCTCAATATATATGAATTGCTCGCTTTCTTTCTATCCCACAAGCACAGCTAAAAGGACTACACTGCAGCATCTGGAAAGTAGTAAAAAGTCTCGAACTAATCTAGATATTGCTTAGTTGCTTGATGAAGGATAACAGAACTGGTGGGCTGTTTAGTGAACGAGCGAGCTGGCTGATCAACGCACCTGTAATTCCGAGTTGTGTTCTCCACATGTCTGGTTGGTGATCGAAATCAAAGATTCTCAAATCTGTATTAAATCCGACAGTCCCTCTAAATCCTGGCATAGTTTTGCAATCCCAAGATTCACATACCACACCAAGTGTCAGGGAACTTGTCTCCACTCTTTCTAGGATCATCATCTGAAAATGAGGAAAATTATGATGCGCCAAAGCGAACAAAATATACTACTTCTTCTAATAACGTAGCACTTGTTTCATATAGACATAGCATCATGTAGAATTTAAAAAAAAAAACTTGCTTCCAAATAAATACGCCACTTTGAACATATTTGAACCTGCTTGTCTGTTCTCTTGAGTCGGCATTTCCTTGAAAAGCGCTGTTATGCTTGTCTGGACGAGACGAGGCAGGATTTCCAGCCACTTCAGTCATGTTAGTCAATGACTGCAACAACCCTCTTGATTTAATATGCAGGAGTAAAGCCTGGGGAGAGCACCAAGCCTTTTCAGGAGTTTGTTACTCTCCAAGTTTCGGCTGGCATATTTAATAAAGAAGGTTTCAAATTTATCAATCACGAGGAAAACCATAGGGAACTGTAAATGGTCTATTGTCTTTAAATCGCTTTTTTCCGCTGTTTCATAAAGAAACGAGTGCATCGGTTGATAAAAGTTTTAAAGGTAACAGTACTTAGTTGAAACTATCAAGCTAACACTTCATAAAGTGACATTTAAAAAAAATCTTGATTTCTTTTTCTTTCTGACAGTCGAAAAGGACTAATCCAATCAACGGGTTTCATTCTTTTCAACTTACCTCAAAATGAGGAAATCTGGGAGAAAAGTTACTTCTGTACCTAGCACCTAAGCAACTATCGTACGACTCGAAAGACAGGAGTGGTGAGTTTGGTGGACACGTTAACAGACAGTCTTCCACCAATATGCTGTTATGGGCTTCCCAGGCCTAATTAAAGAAACATCACATATAACAGTGACCCGGCAGCCCAGTCATAATAAGTGACCCTCCAGGTCAGTGAAGGAATTACCGTTAAAAGCAATGGTTTCTTACCAGCGGAATAGCGGCGGAAATACAGTTATTCTTACCAGCTAAAACATTCCTACCTTCACTTCACTGTTTCTTGTCACACCATTCCATCGGCTTTTAATTTTTCCCTCAGCAGATTGAACAATTTATTGGGTAAAAAAAGGTCGAAGGAATTGCGAATAAACGCGCGAGAAGAGTGGACAGCAATCAGGTAAGGAAATAATCGATGGCATTGCACGTAAACGTGCCCTAAAGTGACAGGAAACAGTAGAGAGAAGGTCACGGTAAAAAGGCATATCAATATTTCCACCACTATTCGGTTTGTTAGAAGTCGTTTTCACGAAATATTTTTATTTATTAATTCTCAATCTCGGATAATGCAGTTGTATCTTTCTCACCGGCTCACTGAATCTCGTCGAATGTCACTTTAGCTTGAAAATGTTGAGAGGGAAGCCAAGTTTCTTCGACAAAAATGATGGGAAGGTTGAGAATTTAATTAAAACAATTATTCCATTCGCCGGTGCTACTCGCCTTGAGAACTATTTACCACGTGGTGGTATCCAAGGAGGGCTCAGGAATAATAAGTTAATGGACTTGGATGTCACATGCTACTATCGGGCTGCCTGTGGAGGCAACAGTAGCTTGATTTTTGTTCTACATTTTTATCACTGGTCTTTCA
>OX421452.1:8057134-8059634 GCA_949126865.1 Montipora capitata | reverse complement strand
AATAGACCAAGCAGGTGTCTTTCCTAAAATAGCCTCGCAGCTTGACTACGAGCTAAAGTTAGATTGAAAAAGATTATCATGGGAAGAGGCCCATGTACGGGGGATGTGTTCTCTTACCCTCGTAGTCTCTTGCTTTTTGTCATAATCTCTAAGAAGTTAAAGAATTTAGGGAGATTTCCAACAAAGAAATAAAAACAGTAGGTCACCCACTTAATCGATATGACGTCATAAGTGCCCAAAAAATAGAGTTGCAAAGCACGTCTACACAAGGAAATATCCTTCTTTGGTATCTTTCATCGTTTCACAAACACTATAGCAACGAAAAACCCTTTCGAGCCACCTTAAACTCCCTAATGTGACCAGTATCGCTAGTTTACAGCATACATCTGTGATATTGGACATTAATGTTATGGTCAATTGATACCTGTCAAATCAAGGTATCCGCTGACCAGTATCACGTGACCATATCTCGGGCTCAAGCTTAGAGCTTACTGAAGTCAGCTGTTTTTTTAAAAGTTGACCGCTGACCAGGTACTGGTTTTCAATTGGATAGCAGGCTCAACACAGGTAAACAACAAGGCTTCATTTTTCGCGCGCTTTCTGTGGCTCGACGCGGCTACACGGCCATACTACGTCAACTATAGTTCTTACACAGTCAACGGAAACGGTTTGGAAAATGTTTTCTTTCTGCATTTTTCGCTGGTTTCAATCAAGTTTGACATATCATGATAGCTGTGGTCCACACCTGTGGCTACGCAGTGTTTCAAGTCAAGCATCGGAGGTGATATGATATTAAAGCTGAGTGTTAATTTTTAATTTGTTTAGAGCTGCGTTTTTCTCTAAATTGCAATTTTTGGCATATCTTCATAATTAGAAGCTCTGATAAGGTTGCATGATGCCTGGAGGACCTGAGACTACAACAGAAATGAAAGGAGAGAGAAAGAGAACGACAATGACAAAACTGAATACCAGTAATAGCTCAAACTTAGTGGATTACAAATTCTTTCCTTGGGCACTAAACCGTTTTAAGGATGCGTATTTTTAAAAAAGTGGTTTAGTCGTTTTTTCCTTTGTTCGGGAATGAAACTCGAATTTTTATTCTCAACTGGAGTGACAACAATTATCTGTACCCTTTTGGATATAAAGAAATAGTTGATTTGTTTGTTTGTTTTGCTCTAAAATGCGAGCGAACATGTGCTTTTTTAATCCGTTTGCCCAACTGTTTTTCGATCTGCGTCGACAGTGACAAGAAAATTGTGCCTTTATGTTATAAACTCGTCAACGCAATGAGTTCTCGGAAAATTAGGAGAAATATCACTAGCCTGTGTTTTCAGAAGTTTGTTTAAAGCACCTAAAAGTAATTTGTTGGAGCAGATCTTGTTTGAAGTTTGTCCTTTCTTGGTTGCATTGACGTATTTTGCAGATATATTGCTTGTTCCAAGCCAAGCTGGCGTGTTTCAATGAAATACATTTATATCAAAATGAGAATGATCTCGTTTTCAGAGAATAAAGTACATCAGTAAAACTCTATTTTGACCTTGAACTGACAAAGTTTCCTTACGGTTTCTAATTTTAGCGTGATTCCTATTCGCTGGCTATTGACATTTGACTCAGAAATATTTTCCTTTTCCATTCGCTCGCTGAGGGTGCGCTTGTTTTCTTTTAAAACTCATGCGATTCAAGAAACATTTATTGCTAAAATGCTAAATTGTAAAGTAAATTTCACTCGAAAAACCGATATCGCACTCACAAAAGAATAGACAGGACGTATGAAATCATGACGAAGGGGTTCAAAGCAACAATGGAACTTGCTAAGAAGAATCGACTCAAGCGATATAAGAACAGGCAGAAACAGTCTGAACAAAAGCAACTGTTTACAAAGAACCAAACCAGTTCCGTCTACCGAAATCTTTCAGGTGAGACTGATGAGACGATCCCACAGAAGCCTGACGAGGCAGCGAAGTTCTGCTCAGACTTCTGGGGTGTCCTAATTCAACATGATGATGATAGAGTATAGAGCATGTATTAAAGGATGTTGAAAGAAATCTGCAGGAAAAAGTGCAAAAGCAAGCCGCTTCTCTTTGTCATGATCTTAATAGCATTGTCGATGGTGTTACAAGAGACTGGTACCTTTGTAAAAGAAGGGCCTACCGTCAAACATCAACTGTTCATGGATGACCTAGAACTCTATGCAAAGAACGAAGCACAGATAGATTCCTTGTTGCCTGTCTTTGTTATAAAGACATAAGGATGAAATTAGAAATTACTAAGGGTGCTGTGGTGTCTTTACAGCGAGGGGTGCGCAAGAAGAGTCGCGGGATTAATCTGCCATAAGTGGAGTCTATAATCCAGATGTAACTGAATACAAATATCTGGGAGTTCTTGAACTTGGCTCTATTCTCGATGAACAAATGATAGAATCTGTAAGAGAGTCATATATGAACACATTGAAGATGTTGTTAAAATTTAAACTCATGATCAAGAGCCGCAACTTGATTAT
>OX421452.1:8012134-8052134 GCA_949126865.1 Montipora capitata | reverse complement strand
CAGACATCACACAAGGTGAAAGTTAAAAAATGAATGAGGCCATGTAAAAAACTGACTGCGTTGTTTTCCCATCCCCGTTGAGATTAAAAACCCCCTTTTGCTATCGATTCATGGTGATTTCTGAGAAACAATGCACACTTACGAGTATGTCTTCCTGTCTTCTTGAATCCCCGTGCTTGACACGAAAACCTTTGTTATTGTGCTTGAAAACGCCACTGTGATGACAGCAAAATGCACCACAACGACAACTGCATCTCTGATGATTTGAAATAAAGCGATCTGGATGGTACCAACTCCTTCAAAAGCCTCAAGAAGGGAACCAAAAGCTCTGAAGGTTAACAGCATTGTGTTGAAACCGTATAGATACCCGGCAACCTCCAGGGTCTGGTTGTTTGACGCGGATTCAGATGACGCCCACGTGACTATCCTCAGTGGGAGTATCCCACAGAAAAACATACATAGGATAACAAGGTCGAACAAATTCCAGCGATCTCTGTAAGAGAGAGGACGATTGATGACTTTTAGATAATAAACTTGTTGTTTTCAAATTACAACGGCGAGAACAAAGGAACAGAAACGACAACAGGGACAGAAACATCAATAATACCACAGTAACAGCAACAAGAGCAATAACAACAACAGCTCTAACAGCGACAAAAGCAATAACAATAACTACAGAAACAACAACAGCAGGGGCAACAACAACAACAACAACAACAACAATGGCAACTACAAAGGCCAAGTAGCGAATCATGTCCCGTGAAAAGACGAAGTAGGGAATCGTGAAATAAGCCTTGTACGTCTCCTCAAGCCCTACGAAAAAGGTTGATAGGAGTAAATAAATTAGAGAAGCTGGAGGGCAAAAAGTACAGGACCACCCACGCGGGGCAATATAAATGACAAAACTCATATTACAAGCTTTTTCAGAACTTTGGCTGTATTAGTTAAAAATGTTAGTATCTGAGCCAATTTTTCAAGTCGGTTTTTGTCAATCAGAATATGTCTGTCTGTCTGTCTGTCTGTCTGTCTATCTATCTATTTTCTTTTTCATGAAACGAAAACTTCCCTGTTGAAAAATTGGATGTTAACGGGGATGGATTTGATTAAGGAGGGTGCCTACTATTGTTATTGCGCATACGTTCTGCGCATCTCGAGATACTCGGATTTCCTATGGCTGTTGCTTATTAATACAGGGATAATTTTGCGCGGTTCAAAACTTTGGGGAGACAGCAGAACTTAGCAAGTGATCTCGGTATCCAAAAAGAAAATTGGGGGTCACCACGCATTTTTCAGAGATAATTAAGCTTCAATTTGGAAAATAACACCATACATTGCTTTGTATTTTAAAGGTTTTTATAAATATTGTTGATTAATTGTCTTCGAAAAATGCGTGGTTACCCCCAATTTTCTTTTTGGATTTCACTAACACTTGTTAAGATCTGCTTTTCTCGCATATTCAGTAAACCGCGCAAACATACCTTTGAATTAGTAGGCAACGTCCTTAAATTGAAAAAATCGTGTGTGCCTTTTTGAGAAATTGAAATCATTTTTGTGTGTGCGTTCACCGTCGCACAATTACGGGGACATAGATGTGAAAACACACAAGCACTGTGGGGTTTGTTCAGTATGTGGAGGCACGACCTTTTGCTGTCTCCATTGTAAAAGGGCCTTTACATCGTTGATTTCTTGCAGCCAAAAGCTGGTAATTGGTTTTCTAGGAAGACTGGTAAGTCCCCACGAGTTGGTCTGAGAATTCCAAAAAAAGTATTATTTTTGAGAGTCTTGTTGTTGCTGTTTAGAGCACATTAATAAGCCATGGAGTGAAAGCATAGAAAAATTAAAAACAATACTCTCATCATCTATCGATTCAACAAAAAAAGCAACAACAAAAACTTTATTTTACATTTCTTGATGATTTACGTTCAATCGACCTTCCTCCGCAAATTAGCTTGGAGCTGGTCGAGGCGGGAACGGATTATTCAGGACAAAGTTAACAACTATATATGATAGTTATAAATACAAGAAAAAGAAGTAAAAAATGTTGGAACAGTAAGAAAATATAAAAAAACATAGAATTAGCAGCAACTTGTCTTTATAGTGATAAGTTAACAATTGTAGAAGTTATGATAGTTTAGGGAAAATCTTTATAAAACGGGGCAATTCAACATAGTCATCTTCAGAATGCAGGAAATCTAGCGGTAAATCCTTGATTTTATTTCGAAAAACAAGTCAGATGAGCAATATTATTGAGTAAGGAATCGAGTTCCAGATTTGAATTCCAATTCTTGTGAAAGAACTAAACATTTTGTCCGTTCTAGAAAACTTAACACAAAAACGTCCATTCGAGATACATGTTCTATAATTATGAATCAGATTTGTTTTAGTAAATTGATTATGTTAATTTGTGCACTTTGTTTATAGATATCACACATTAAGTAGCTAAAATCACGAAAGAAAATGGCTAGGTAATGGAAAGCAATTCGATTTAATGAAGAAGGGAATAGCATGTTCTCTTGATTTACCGAAATAAATAAGACCTAGAGTTCTTTTCTCTTATTTCGATAGATCTGAGCGCAATTTCCCCATCCACAGATATAAGGAGTGATTAGTGAGTTATATAATACAAGTAAGAGACGACGCGGGATGTAGTGTCGAATCTTAGCGATAATTCCTATCGACTACTAACTTTATAACATATAAACTCAGCGTTATATTTCCATGAAAGATTACATATAACCTTTAATGTCAAGATTTTTTTTGGTGTTAGACGCAGAGTTGAGAATTTTGATTCTAGGTATCAAGGGCATGTTCTTTTGTCGTGGACGAAATATTACAAAAATCGATTTTTTTGTATTAAGGGTTAATTTATTGGCCTTGAGCCATTCGTTGACATTGGCAAGTTTACGATTAACAACTGATTCGTATTTATCCAAGTTATTATTTGCATATAATATGCTGGTGTTGTTAAAAAGTGGGGAAGACATTACTTGAAAATCGTTGATATAAAGTACGAATAAGAGTGGGCCAAGTAGGTCAAGTATTAAGCCTTGCAGTACACCACACAAGGTCGTCTCAGTGTCAGATTCATCATCATTAATTTGAATGGTTTGTTTTGGGCCAGTTAAATATGATCTGAGCCAGTAGTTGATTATTCGTCTAATTCCATAATTCTCAAGTTTAGCTAGCAATATATCGTGGTTGACGACGGTGTCAAGAGCCTTCTTTAAATCTAAAAAAAATACCGAAACAGAATTTTCGATTGTCTATATTTTGGAGTATAGTGTTGACAATATCATGTACTGCATGTACTATGCTTGCTGCGAAAGCCGTATTACAAATCATAAAGTCGGAATATTAAACTTTTTAACAAATTTGATAAGTCTGGTACACATAATTATAAGTTTTTCAAATATGTTGTTGTAGATTGTGAAATAGGCCGATAGTTTTTGGGCAACGTGTCATTCTCGTTCTTATATATCGCAATTATTTTAGCACATTTTAGCTTACTCGTGGGAAAGATTTCCAAATAGAAAGATTGATTAAATGTGTTGGTTAATGGTTCGGAAACGATGTGTTTTGCTAGTTTCAATAACTTAACTGGGCAGGAATAGAGACAATATGCTTTATTACTTTGTAGGTTGGAAATTTCAAATTCAATATCGTTTGGAATAATGGGATCAAAGTGCTCTATTGTTACTCGCTCGTCGATAGAGCTTCAAAGCAATATTTCGACAGCGTCTCGAGTGGGAAACAGCGAACTAATCCACAAACACAGTCAACACTTTCGACCATGTGCTTTCTCATTTATTAAACTTATATCGCAAGGGCTTATGGGATTTACAACTCTAGGGGGATTATGGGTCACGACCCTCACACTCTCCCCACCCTCCAAAAAAAAAACTGTCCCCCGTAACATTTGGAAACTAAACTGCTATAATATCTCTGGGTTCTACAGATCCTACACGTAATACTTCTGGTGAACATATCAACTTTCCATCTGTAGGTTGTGCAGGTCAACAGAATACACGATAAAAAGCTAATCTTCAAGTTAGCACACTTTGCAAAAGTGTGGACAGAAGTCCTCGTTTCTTCAATGGTGGCACAAAGTACTTATAATGTCAATGCAGACATGTTCACATGGTCCTAACAACAAAGATAAAAAAAATGTTCTCATGCTGTGTCGTGGTAACGGTTGAGATATCCTCGTCGACTGTTCTAGTGGTTACCAGGTAACTGGGTACCAGAGCATAGTTGGAAATCCATACTGTGGACAGTACCAAAGTGGTTGGTGGTGAGGTGGCATATCTAGCCACATTGGAGGCAGATTGGGTGCAGCTGAAACCATATGCATATTAGTAGTTGCTCCTGGATAGAATGAAGGCTGGCCAGGGACATCATACGTCCTACGGACGGGTGGTCTTCTGATTCGTGGTTGTCGGGTTTCAACGGGTTGAGATGTAAGAGACTGGGACTGCTCGGGTTCTACATGAGGGGTGTACTCATTCTGCAAGTCATCGTCAGGTAGCTCAGGTTCTACTTCCAGTAAGTGGTTAGCAGTACCATCCGTAGCCACAGAATCCCGTGTACTTAACTCTTCTGCCTCTGGGTGTTCAACAGTGTTACTCGGATATTCGACCTGCAGTTGGTCAGGTATGAAGGATGGGATGTCTTCATCATCGTCGGCTTGCCTGACTGTACACGTTCGATTCAACTGCTTACTGAGCTGTGACGAAAGCGTTCGATTTCGCTATCTTGCACTGTCTTTATCCTTGGGTCTTACATCAGCCTTTTCCAGTGGCAAGTATGTGTAAGGTAACAGCAAGTTGCGATGCAGCACTCTTTTCTTTGTCCCAGACTATGATTGGACTTCATATACTGGAGAGTCTTGACCTTTTGGTTCTACGACGACATACACTTCATTTTCTCAGTACGATCTCAACTTTCCTGGACCTCCTCGTTCACTCATGTTGCGGACAAGCACTCTATCACCTGGTTCCGACACAATCCTACACACCTTCTTGTCATACTGCTTCTTCCCATGCTGGGCATTCCACTGGGCAGTTTCTGAGGCAATCTTGTACGCCTCTGACATAGCATTTCTCCACTTCTTGACATACTCTGAGTAGGCACTAAACCCACTGGGAGGCTTAAGATTGAACATCAGATCAATCGGAAGGCGTGGGGCTCGCCCGAACAGTAGGAAGACTGGTGCGTAACCCGTGGCATCATTTTTTGCGTACAGTTGTACGCATGTACCACTTTATTCAGATGATCGCGCCATCTTGACTTGTGCTTTTCTGGCACAGTCCGGAGCATGGATAGGAGTTTCCTATTAAATCTTTCTACTTGGCCATTTCCCTGCGGATGATACGGTGTTGTTCTAGAGTGACGGGCTCCAAGTGAGTAGTTGTATGCGATTATTCAGACCCAAAAACCTCGATCCCGTGTGCATATATTATAACCACGAAAACAATGGCGCAGGGCGTGCATAAATTAGGGGCAAGTTGGGGCATGACGCAATGTCGGTTTTAACCCTAACACGTGAAACAACACGTGCATAACCCTAAAACGTGAAACAACACGTGCATCCTAGGTCGTCGCATAAATTAGGGTTAGGTTAAGGAGATGCCAGTCATGTTCCAATACGAGGATATTTTCATCGATGAGAATGACAAAGAAAGAAACGTAACCCTAAAATAATGTTTCGTAAGGCGCGCATAAAATAGTACTGTGTGTGCATATCATTTTTTATCGGTATGTGACTAGCCTGGTTTGGAGAGAGAGAGCTCTTGCCTGCTCTGGAGTTGAACTGTGAATACGAGATCGCAGCAAAGCAAAGACAAGACTAAGGAAAAACAAACCAATCACAATTACACCAGATGACCTCATCGGAAACCAATCAGAAACAACCATGACTTCATCGAGAGCCAATCATAAGGCAAATAGGTCATTTATGATTGGTTTCTAATGGTGTCACTGGCCCACCATACCTTGAGGGACAAACGTTTTTCAGTTATAAAAGCGTCGCTGTAGCTTACTTTTTTCATGAGACTATATCATGTCTGAGAAGAAAGAACAAATCGTTCCAATTCGAAAACCCACTCGACCATCCAAACCACCTACCAATAAGAAGCCAGAAGTCACACAAACATGCGGAGGAAACAATGCTATGACCATGGAGGAGATAAAGGAATTTCCACCCCCAGCCACACCCGCTGTGCAAGTCTTGGAGCAGACCTACCAAGAAGGGGAAGGATGGGAGCCCAACGAGCCCACCACTATTGAAGAACTCATGGGGCAGATCCCTGATGACGTGCCAATGGAAGTTGATACGACATGCCCTTTTCATTATTGTTTGTTGGAGTACCGAACATCAGACAACGGTTTTAATTACGTGAAATGTCCTGAGTACCCCTGTGCCTTCATTGCAAGCCAACAAGAAGTAAACCAGTACTTACAAGCCGTGGAGAAACAACGGCACCCTCAGCTTGTGATTAACATAGACAAAATGCATTCCGAATGGCCAAAGATGTTGTGTTACTGCGATAAACCTTCCACTCTAAAACAGAGCAAATCTGAGAAGAACCCTGGCCGCATGTATTTCAGCTGTCGGAGCCGCACATGCCCCTACTTTCAATGGCTGAACACTCCCTGGAACCATAAGATCCTCGCCTTCACCTTAGAGAAACTGAATCCACCACCGCAACATCCTCGATACCCAAACTTTAAACCACGCCTTGTGGCTTACCAACCAAAGAAGAAACAGAACGTAGTACCATTTCGATATCACCCATACAAGCAGAAGGGAAGATCGTTCGAGAACACATCCCAAGCACCATCCGCCTTTCAAATGGCCTCTCGCATGGCCCAGCGCCTATCTGATGGATGTTTTTCAAAGACCGCATGAACTGTGTTCAATATTGTAAAATAGTTTTAAATTGGTTCAATGTTATAATAAAATGAGAATACAACCATATGATTGATGTAGTTGTCGTTGTGAGTGAGAGTGAACGAATGTCGAAACCAAGCGAGATCACAGTGATCACTGGAGGCGCTAAAGGCACCGATGCCTGGGCCATACGATGGGCGTGGCAATATGGGTTGCGTGTTATGTGCATTCTCCCTTACAACCACCCTATCACCCGAGTGAATGGGAAAGGCTTGCGTCTCTGTGGCGGACATGATCCCAAACTTGTTCATGCCTCAGCAGCCTCACATCCGGGCGATTTATCTCTTCATGTACCGCGCATAAACATGATCTGGTGTAACTCCTTGGACACGGAAGCGGATCTGGCCTGTCGAGCTGCCAATAAACGGTTACAGCGTACATATCCTTCTTCATCTTGTAAAGTCAACGGGTTATTGCAGCGCAATTATTGGATTATAAAGAAAGCTGATACTGTGTACGCTTTTGGGAAATTTGCACGAAACAGTCAAGGATTAGAGTGTGTGGATGGTGGGACGGGGTGGGGCGTAGAGATGGCACGCCTGATGCATAAACCCTTGTATCTGTACTCGATGACCCATAATCGCTGGTTCGAGTATGATCGTGTTGAGGACAGGTTTGAAGCCTGCCTCGAACCTATTACGTCATTGATGGGTAAGACATGCGCCATCATCGGTACGCGAAACATGGAAGCTCATACAGACCCGTGGCGCAGTTTACAGAACATGTTTTCGAATCGTTGGGGGAAATAGAGTTCCAATGAAAAGCAAAATATACCTTCCTGTGATTGGTTCCTAATGATGTCATCGGTCCATCATACATTGAGGGACACAATGTTTGAAAAGCGTCCTTCTTGCTCAATGTTTTTTCATATTGCCTGAGGATGAGAAACGTTCATTTCTACAGTGAGGTTTCAAGAGCTCTTTTTAAAAAGAGAAAAAAGACACGGGACTGTCTTGAAAGAATTCCTAACACAAACCTGGTGGATGAAGACGAAGTTACATCGCGTTGCTCAGAGTTTCAAAGAAGGGTTCGAGTTCAAAAGCAGCAGTTACACGAGCGCCATCTCCAAAGAAAGAAATGTCGCCTTCCAATGCGAAAGGACATACTCGAAGCGTTCTGGAAAAGCTATGAAAATCATGTTAGGGAGCGTTTTTTCAAAGATTAATGGAGCAGAAGAATCTGATGCGTGTCTAAAAGCAACCATCTTATCGGTGAACAAAAATGATATTTTAAAACCGTGGCATGAAGAGTGTATGATAATGTTTCCCCCTGTAGAACAACACCATATGATACCCTTTAATGATCGATGGGTGCAAAGACAGTTAACGGAGAAATACAGCATTGAGAAGATGAAAGAAAGATTGATTGCTCGAAGCGTGTCATTGGATGGTCTCACTCAACCAATCAATGTCCAGATCACTGTATAAAAAGAACTCACCGTTTCACCAAAACGATAGTTTACAGTGACAGAGATAGAAGCAGACCATGAATGACGCATTGAGTTTAGAGGAGGCCCGTAGGACAAGACAAATAAGGCATCGTCAAGCCTTTTACGTTGAACAGGCATTGAGAGAAAAAGTCAAGGAATTGAAGTCTGTGGATGATTGTATGAAAGACAATGATATGCAAGGTCAACACCAAACAGTGCGGAACCTGGATAAGCGTCGCCTCCATCTCGAAAAGTCTATCATCAAACATACCATACGATGGGCTACCATCAAGGAAGAGGAGGAAATGGCGCAAAAACGCATACAGGAAGAAGGAGAGGAGGATATAAAGGAGATAGATAATCGCGTTTTGGAAATGAGACGAGAACTGAACGGTCTGAAACGTTTAAATCAGAGTTACCAAGCATTGTACGAGGCCAAATGTCGTGAAGTGATCCTGTGGCACTCGCGGTTGAGTGATGTGTTAGACTTGCTGTTGTGTGAACTGTGCATGGAAGAGAAAAACGAAGCCTATGTGGAAGGCACGCCCGAAGAGATTCTTTGCTGGAAACCGTGCAATTGTAATTTTGGGGGATGCAAGACTGTGCGTTACATTTTACAAGATAAATAAAATGTTGATGTAAAACTGTGAAGTTGTTAGTGTCATGAAACCGTCACCCTTAACGTACGAGTTCCCCGGAGAGCCTGGTAGTTTGGGCGGGGTCCAAGCTTTTGCCAAAGCACATGGGTTAAAAAGACGCGAGGCCCAAAACCTACTGCAAGGGGTCTTAAGCTACACGTTACACCGTCCCCGCCGAAAACATTTCCCTACATTACCCACCTTAGTGTTTAACATCGATGAACAATGGGTTGCCGATTTGATTGAATTGCAAGGGTTAGCACGTTGGAACAAAGGGAACCGATACGCCTTAACGGTAGTAGATGTGTTGTCCAAATATGCTTGGGTCGAACCCTTGAAGAACAAGACAGGGGTAGCGGTCACACAGGCCATGCAAACCATCTTGACACGATCCGGGCGCACACCGCAAAAATTGCAGACAGATGCAGGCAAAGAATTTTACAATCGAACGTTCCAGACTTAGATGAAAACGAACGGTATTCATCAGTTTAGCACGCATGGGGACGCTAAAGCAGCCCTAGCGGAACGGTTCAATCGCACCTTGAAAGAGAAACTGTACCGGTACTTGACAGCCAAGAACACGCGGGCATACTTACAGGTCTTACAGAGTATCGTGCAGGGATACAACGCTACCGTTCATCGGAGCATCGGCATAGCTCCAAAAGACGTAACGGGCGTCAACGAGGCCCAAGTATGGCACCGTCTATACGATAAACGATTGCTAGCTAAGAAAAAGAACAAGCAGACGCTCTTGGTAAAAGGGACACGGGTGTGTTTGAACAAGAAACATCGACCATTTGAAAAAGGGTATTTGCCGGGGTGGACAGAAGAGGTTTTTGTGATCCGGCGGGTCGTTCCAGGGGTAGTACCCACCTACAAAGTACAAGAATGGGATGGGACTCCACTGGAAGGTACATTTTACAGACAAGATTTGCAACCAGTTACCGTACCAGATGACGGACTGTTTCGCATAGAAAAGGTTTTACAACGCAAAGGAAATCAGGTCAAAGTGCGTTGGCAAGGATGGTCTGATAAATACGACAGTTGGATCGATGCAAAGACCATTCGCAAGTGGAAAGGGTGAGAGAACCATGGGTGATTTCTACGTGACCTTACCGAGTGATCCCTCACCTGAATTTCCAGATAACTCACCATCCAGTTTTAAGGTCCGGCTGCCCCAGCGGCTAACATTGCCGGGGCAGGGTTGGCGAGTTGCCTTGAGCAGTATGTCCGTGCCTGACACTCGTGTCAACCTCTACCATCTGGTACCAAAATACGATTTTCTGTTTTACACAACGCTGATGAGATCTGGGGTTAGATCAGACGTGCAAGTTAACATGATGAATATCGATCAATTCAAGTGGGTGGTGGATGGAGAAAGTTTCATGAAAGCCTGTATTGATTTTCTCACCCAAATGCGCCTAAGGGATCCCTTTCAAGGGAGTCATTTTGTGGACGACACGGGAAAGCGTGTCTACATAACTTTTCGCTGGATACAGCGAGGAAACGAGCAAGACTTGCTGATTGACAATACAAAGATCAAACTCGGTGGTGTAGACAACACTCCAGAATTTTGGATTAACGGTACCTTGGCTATCAAGATGGGATGGTTGACAGAAACAGGGGAGTTGGGCCATAACCTGTCTCGAGAGTATATAGATGACAAAGTGCCTGATCTGACAACTTCTGAGAAGTACCGAGACTTGCTGGATAAAGATGGAAATGGTGTGTTCTGGGCAATAGAAAAAAACTGCCTTCGATTAAGCATGAGTTGTAATTGGCGTTTCACCAACCTGAACCATGCCTTTCGAATGGTGGTTGGGGAGCCTTCTCGCACCTTGCATGTGTACTGTAATGTAGCGCAGAGCACGATCGTGGGAGGAATGAAGACGGATTTATTGCGCGAAGTCTGGTACGAGAGACGAGGAAGAGGTGTGATGTATTTCGAACCCAAACACAAACAATTTCATCCAGTGCGCCAAAACACCTACGAAACATTGCACGTGGACGTAGCTGAAACAAACGGGTCCTTGGTTGCATTTCGTAACAACAAATCTAACCGTACCTTGGTTACCCTGCATTTCATCCAAGATAAATAGAGCAGCCGTGAAGGAATCACCTTTAGTACGAAACGGTTAACATGCGAGGAGGAAGTCTGACTCGATACACACCCCCGCAAGTGGGAGATGGATTATGGAAAACTCTATTGGAGATAGGGGCTCCTGCTGTAGCAGAAGGGTTGGAGAGTTTGGCACAAGGTAAAGCGCTTGATGCGGCAGCAGGCACCGTTTTGCGAGCAGGAGTCAGCGGGTTGAAAAGAAAAGCCAGTCAATCGGTAAGGTCTACGATGCAAAAAACAGCTAAACGAGCTAGGAATAACATCAAATCAAAGGTCCGTCAAACAACCAATCATGTGCGGGATGTTTTGGGTGTGTGATGTGGACCAATCAAAAAACAAGAAAGGATTTGGACCAATCAGCGTCAAGAAAAGCTCTATAAAAGAGACAACTTCATTCCCTGACAGTCATACACCATTTCATGTGCAGAGCACAAACACCTCCATCTAGAGTACGTTCCATCATGTCTATTCACAAAGAAACCTCTCACACAGACCTCTGTGCAGAGAAACAAGAACCTCACTGCGCACCATTAACCCACACGGACCTATTAAAACCGTTGAATGCAGAGAGGAAAGAAACGATGCAGAAAACCATCCGAGAACCGGTCAGAAAAGTGCTGATTCTGCCAAAGATAAGTATCGATGAAGTCAAGCAAGCAAGGAAAGATCCTGCGGCCGAAGTGAATGGAGACCCCCAAAATTTGAAACGAAAGATCACAGTGCCCCAAAAGCTACGCACCCCTGCTCCAAAACGGAAACGCATCACACCTCGAAAGTTAACGGATGAATGTGAGCGATCAATGAACCTGCAAGGAGATGGAACGAAAGAAGAGGAACACAGCAAACTCATTGCTCGCCTAGCACTAGCCAAACTGAAAGAGATGTTGAAAGATGAACGAAAAGCCGAACAGAAGCTGAGAAAGTTGACTGAACGCATGCTGGAGCATAATGACATACTAGGAGAGTCCGTTTCAGACCAAGACAGTGTCGTTGTCATTTCCTCTTGTATAAAATGGTTTGAATAAAGCTTGTTCGTTTCAAATGATACAATGTGGTCTCTGTGTGTGTTGTTGTGCGATACTTGGCACTGTTGGCGATGGACCCGCGAGGTGAGCTCCTTGCGTGCTTGTTGCCCTACAGAGCTCTTAGACACTATCGAGCAATGGCCATCAGAGGGTATTGTCCCACAAGACCTATGGGTCAGTTTGTCGCCCATCAATGTAGGGCGCGTGATTGTGTTCTTGCTATGGTTAAATCAGCGACCTTCCCCACATCGTCAATGGGCCCATATATCAAGCCGTTCCCCCTTCCAAATGATCTCAGACTTACTAGACCACCAACAGGGACACGGACTCCAACATGCCGCGATTAGTAGTCCGATCCATTCCTAGACGCGAACGGCGATTGCGGGGGTGGGGGCAGCGTGGTGGCTGGATTTCCAATCACGTGTCACCACCACCAACAACCATGGACTACGAACTGTTCCGTCGGTGGACGAAACAGATAAAACCCAGGCGACGTCGACGAACAATCCACAAACGACGTTGACCTTCATCATGAGCAAGTCGTTGAATTTCTGGGCTTTACCAGCACAAGATGTGGCTATTCAAGGGTCTCGATGGGTGGGTTACTCCCCGCTCAACAATAGCAGTATTACCCCCTTGGAATTCACCATTTCCGAATTGGAAGATTTTGTCGATTTGAATCAAAGTTATTTAACCTTTGACATGAGACTACCTACCGGTGCGAACAATGCTGGTTTGTATGCGGACGGGCAAGTCACGGCAGCTGAAGCAAATCAATCGGGAGACGATTACACCAAGTACGTTTACCTGGTCAATAATGTGGCGCACACCATGATCCAGCAATTTGACATGCGGTTGAATGGTACGTTAATGACTAAACAGACGGGCATGTATGCCTACCGAGCCTTTGGTGAAACCTTGCTGAATTACACGCCCAGTGAAGGTGAAACATTGCTGGCCCCACAAGGATGGGTGAATTATTTGAATGTGAATGCTTCCCTGCAAGCCACCAATGCTGTGAATGATGACCGCCCTGTTAACGCTGGTATGTTTGCTACTGGAGAGACGAATCCCTTGAAAGTGTTAACTTCCAAGTTTTTGGGGAACGGATGGGTGCGGCTGATCATGAAACCACATTTGGAAGCTTTTCATACAGGATCCGTGTTAGTTCCTGGTATTGAAATCAAGCTGCGTATCACCTTTAACAGTCCCGAGTTCTTTTGCTTTGGTACAAGGATGGCGGGCAAAAAGTACCCAACCCTGGGTCCGAATGATATCCAAGCCAAATTTTATCTCTGTAGGCTGACCTTAAACCCTACCACTTACACTGCACTGACTAAACGAAGACATAACAAAGGCATGTGGGGTCGTTATCCTACCGTCTATATGGATGTCCGGACATTCACGTTTGATGGGGATAGTACCATGTTTAAGAAAACAGATCTGTTTCAAGGCCGCGTACCCGACCGTCTTATGGTAGGATTATTGGACAGTCGCGCCTACAACGGGAATTTAGATCATTACCCATTTGCCTTCCAAAAGTTTGGGGTGACCCGCATTCGTCAAATCATACGCGGTGAGGAATATCCCTACGAAACCTTGGAACTGAATCAGAATGATAACAAGAAAGATTTGTGGGGGTACCATCGCTTCCTGCAAGCCAGCGGTGCTCTGGGTAAACACCAAGAAAGTATGCTGAAACCGGGGGATTGGGGCCACACCAAGAATTGCACGCTGTACCTGTTTAATAATGTCGCAGGAGGAGATGCAGATAGCCCCTTGCGAAATCCGCAACAACAAGGCGATGTCACCCTGGAGATCAATTTCGGGGCTAATCCTGGTCAAAATCTGACGGTGGTGGTCTGGGGCGAGTTTGAAAGCGTGATGGATATCGGTGGCACGGGCGTGGTGAATTACGACGTTTAAAATTCATACCTTTCTGTATTAAATACAACCACTCGCATTACTTGTGTAACAGTATCATCAATCACTGCTACAACAAGCATCGATGGAACTAGTACCCTTGAGCGACCGACAGCTAACAGCATTGGCAAAACGCGACCCTGTATTGAGGCGCGTGTTTTGGGGTGTATACCCTGAAGATCAATTACCACCACTCCGCCAAACCGCTGGGAGACAAACGCATAGGGCTATGATTGTCAACACAGACCCTAAAGGAGAACCTGGACGTCATTGGTTGGGTTTGTGGACTTCGGGAGATACCTGCGAGATCCTCGACAGCTATGGCCTTCCTATGGATACGTACGGAGTACCTCATGTCTTGGAATGGATATGGCGCTATTTTCCCGTCATCCACCGCAACGAGCGAAGCTTACAAAGTTTGAACAGCCGCGCTTGCGGGCATTACGCTTTATTGTTTCTACAAGCACGGTGTCGAGGCAAGAGCATGCAAGAATTCATGGCTGATTTTTCTTTACATGATTTAGTAGCCAACGATCACCAAGCAGGCCATCGCATCCTAGTACAGTTACCCCCATCACTTCAAACGGATATCGTGGACGGTGTAGAAAATAGTCAGGCGTGTTGTTCTAGGCGTGAAGCTATGTATCATTGAAATAAAAGTTTCCAATAAAAAAATAAAAAATAAAATAAAATAAAAACCGTGTCGTGGTCATTGTTCTTTTTAAAAGACCCCACTTTATAGACCTATATCATTTGACACCATGCCTGCAACAAGAACACGTCGAAAACGCGCTCCGCGCCATATAACACGGGTGACTCGAAAGAGGCGGCGAACCAAACACCAGAAGGGAGGCATTTTTCCTTTATTCGCGTTAGCCCTTCCTGCATTGACCGCCGTTGGTAAAGCAGCCGCCTTAGGGGGTGTAAGTGCCGCGGCAGGATACGGGATCAAAAAAGCTTTGAATAAAAGACGGTGAAACATGGGGGAGAGAATCAGATAGGACTATGACTCAGCCACGACCGGAGAGAGAAGGCTTTTTTTTTCGAACCCCCTGCAGTCTTTTAGTGACCGGTCCTTCGGGCTGTGGTAAGACCACCTTCACGCGGGAATTATTGAAACATGCTTCTCATTTCATGGACCCACCACCTCGAACCAAACACTATTGTTACGGAGCATGGCAACCTACATTTAAAAAGATGCAAAAAGAGGATGCTATACATTTTCACGAAGGCATTCCTAGTTTAGAGGAATTGGATGCTTGGTTTGCACCGCAAGGTGGCGGGGTGTTAGTGTTGGATGATTTGATGGATGAAGGAGGAAGAGATAAACGTGTGTTGGACCTATTCACAAAACATTCCCACCATCGGAACATTACCGTATTGTACTTGTGTCAAGATCTGTTTCCACCGGGCCCTTACGCAAAGACCGTGTCGCGCAATGCGCATTACATAGTTTGTTTCAAGAATCCTCGGGATTGCACAGGGCTACGAGCTTTGGTGTGTCAGGCGTTTCCGACCGAGGTTAAAGGTGTTATGCAAATATTTCGTCATGCTACGGAACACCCCTTTGGCTATTTAATGTTTGACTTACACCCAGCTTCTTCAGATGACCGCCGTCTGTGGACGAACCTATTACCTTCGCAGGGGTACCCGCACGTGTTTGTACCTATAGAATCACGTCATGCCCGCGTCACCGCCTCCCCGTTTACGTAGACAATTTACATTCCTACGACAGCTAGCTAAAGAAGCGCGTCATTTACAGCGTCAAGATCTTTTACGTCACGCCAACGCTGATCAAATCAATGCTGTCAGCGAAGTCATTTTGAATTCTTTGAAAGGGAGAGTACCCTTATCGCCAACCACGGTACGCGCATGGCGTCCTCAAAAACAGACTTTGCGAACCCTAGCTCACCGCAAAACTTCCTTAAAAAAGCGACGCGACTTGTTGATGAATCAGAAAGGCGCTGGCTTTTGGCGGGGACTGAACAATGCTTTAGATGGTTGCTGTGTTCACCGTTCTTCATCATCATGATCGAGTTTGTATTCCGCCCCACCCTCTTTGAAGCTCTGAATGTGAGATCTTTGATAAACCGTTGTCGCGCGTGGATACGACAGAGAGCTAATGACTTTCGTCAAGGACTGAACGAGGAATTGTTTTGCTGTTATCCTAGACCATGAATAGAGCAGCATTGCACAATCTCATTGAAGCGTATCAAGAAGCAAGGCGCTGGAAACTACAAGCTGAGGGGTTGCAACTTAAATTACAAACGTTACAGGACGAAAGAGAGCTCTCTCGTAAAAAAGTACAGATCTTGGAGCGCGACCTATCCGTGTTGAGATATAATTTGATGTGCGAAGCCTGTAGACATTATTGGGACACAGTCAACGACGGAGGAACGTTTGAAGTCTCGTGCTTAGAGTGTAAACAGTTATTCATTTCGCCACCCCAAAAACGATGAGTACTTTTCGCGAGTATGTCATGGTTCCTGCGGACGAGATGTCACGATTGACCGATGAATACAAAGGGCGTTTGACCGAGAACATGCGATTGACTAAAGCTGCTCGTTTGGCAGCTGAAAAACACTTATTGTTAGACTCTAACATGCCAAGCGGTTTGAAAGAAGCACGTGTCAAACAAGTATCGCGTCCATTAAATCGATTAATCAAAAAGATTCGAGGGGGGCCTCCAGTAGCAGCCCCAGTGCCTGAAGGAGAAGAAGAAGATGATGAAACAGATGCTATGGTTGAAGGACCCACAGCCACACTGGTGCGGAGTTTGCTTAAAAAAGCGCATCGCAAGAAAGGTGCTACCATAACGTCTGGTAACGCCGCGGAGACACCACATCGTCCCGCCTTACCGCCCAAACCCAAACGCGTGCGTTTACAAGTACCGTCCTTGTCCTTGGAGGAACAAAGAGAAGCTCCCCTCCCCTTTGCTGAAGTTTTGGGATCATCCCCAGGGAGTACATCCAAAGAAAAAGCTGAGGTTATTGTGAATAAATTCAAACGCCAACAGCGTAAGAAAGCGGCTACGGAAGTAGAACGTTTGAAATCTTTACCAGGGTGGGAATCATTTGACCAGGGACGTCGAACCCGACGCAAACTTGATGGGAAGGACTACTAAAAAACGAAAAGCCCCAGCACGCAGATCGCTTCGACGCAAACGCCCACAACGTGGAGAAGGATTAGACATTCAAAAATGGTTGGGGAAGACTGGGATTGAATTTCATTGGCCGGGATATCAATACATGGGGCCTGGAACACATTTGAAGAAACGGTTAACGCGCGGGGACCCGGGTATCAATCGATTGGATAAGATTGCCAAGCAGCACGATATTGAGTACGCCAGAGCTAAGAATTTACGTGACAAATGGAAAGCCGATGACAAGATGATTGCGGCCATCAGCCGTTTGCCGGGCAAGAAAACTTGGACGGAAGCTATTGTTAAACGGATCATGCAAGCTAAGCGCAAACTCAAATTGTGAAAAAAAAAACTGTAATGTTGTTTGTTTTTGATAATCTTATGTACAAGCGGGAACGTGTCGACGGTCCTAGTGACTAGTCGGTCCCTTTGTTTTTTCAATAAAAACTTGAAAAAGTGAAATCTGTGATTGAGTGAATCTCTTATAGCCTATGTTCATTTAAAAAATCATGATGAAAGATAACCTTATTTTATCCTAAGGAACGTGTCCTGTCGATCGCTAAATTGCCGCCCATAGCTCAATCGGTTAGAGCGTTGGGCTGTAAATCCGAAGGTTGTTGGTTCAAATCCTACTGGGTGGACTTTTTTTTTTTTTTTTTTTTCCAGTGAAACAAATTAAGAGAGCCTTGTGATAGCGATTTTTTCAATGAAAATCATTTAAAAAAAAAAAAAAACTGTAAGCGCCTTTGAAATGTTGCTTTTGAATTCCTAAAGAGCCTACATAATTAGAGCGTTTTTATTCATCATCTTCACCATTAGTTCGACCATTGTGGCAATAAGATCTTCATCTTCAGAGTCCAGTCCTCGATAGCCATATGGATAAGTGATCGCTGTTTGCGGGTCCAGGACGCGTTTATTGAATACTAATTTGTATTCTTTGTGGGCTTCTTTGGTCCATAGTTGATAGTCTTTCGAGACGCGGACGATTTTGTGTGTCTGCGCGACGCGGGTTTTTCGCGGTGAATCTAAAGGCTTTTGTATTTCCTTCAAGGTGTTTTCACGCAACACTTGATAATTGAGTTGTGTCATCCCTTCGACGGTCAATGAAAATCCTCGTACTTTGCAACAATACTTGTCTTTCTTCGTACGATATCCATAATTCTTCGGCCCCCCCGAGCAAAACTCTGTGATGAAATCTCCGTTGGTTAATTCATCCGTAAAATCGCCCAAATAATCGCCGAGCACTGGTTTCATTTCTCCAGGGGATTGCACGAAAATCACACTGTCTGTATCAAAATACAACACCCTTTCGTTCAACAGTTCTAGAGCTTCATAGAGACGCAAGCGCGCCCAGCAAGTAGTGAAACAGGCCACGAAGATATTCAGATTGGGGGAAATATTTTCACATAACGCTTCCTCGCGATGATGGACTTCCACTCTTTGTTCGTCGATACAGCTGACAAAACGAACATTATGTTGATCACTGTCCATGAAACTACAAAAGGCTTGAGGTTCAATGAATTCTTTCACTTGCAATTTGTTCACTTGCTGCCCAAATTTTCCCCACATGGAGTTTAACATCAGTTTGGCCAAAGCCCGCTGACCAGGATTGACGGCAATCTTCTCATATTCTAAGGAAATACCTTCTTTCTCTTGAAACTGAGTTATGTAGAGTTGTTTCTTTTCCTCTGTGTCGCACCATGCGGGCCAGCCTGAAGCTTCCGTTTTCAATTTGAGCCAAGTGTTCACATAATCTTCGAACAGGCCTACTTGCGTTTCTCGGAAATGCCACACTTCATGAATGGTTTGGATCACGTAACCCATCTGTTCCGCTTTTTCTAGTTCTGGTGTACACCACGTACCGGTCAATGCTCTCTCCTGTTCGTTATGGCCACACCAAGAGACTTTCCCGTGGAGAGGACGGTCGATGTTTTCTTCGACGCAGGTACGACACAGAGGAAACGTGAGTTTGTTATGAGTTCTGTATGGTAATACAGGGTGGAAAAGGTGATACGGTGGTACTACTGTACATTTTGCGAGGCCAAAATAATCGGAAATTGGTTTCTCTCGTGGCGGGGCGTAAATCATTTCAGGATGTCCCACCGGATACTTCTGGGTCTTATTCGTCCACGGGTAGAGACTGGTATAATCATAATATTTGATTTGTTCAGCGGCATGTTCTTTGACTTCGTAATGAAGACGAACAGCATTTGTACGGCCACCAAAAAAGGCGTCTCGAGGTGAAAGCGGTTCTTCTAAATCGTACCCTGCGACAATCTCAGCTGTTTCCGGATCGTGGTTTTTACATTTCTGCCATTCGCACTCCCAGATGGTTTTTACTGAATAGCCTCGATCGGAGAGACTTTGTAATCGTAGCACGGTTTCTTGATGAACGTCGGCCATGGAGCGGTCGTTCAGTCGGCGGTAGGTTTCTGAGCGCTGAGGAAAACACTTCGGGCAACCATGCCAAAAACAGCCAAGAAACTCGTAAACCGTGTTGGTCTCAACATCATACCCATCGACTGTCCACCGGGTGTCTGGAATGCGATATTCGCCTTGATTCCTAGCATGCTGTATTCGCTGACGGAACCGCGGGTCGGAGCTATCATCGCCTGTTTCCAGGAAAATTTCTTCCAACTGATTTCGTTCGTCAACGCTACATGCAAGCCAGGCGTCGCGGCGCAATTGCTGTTCCTCAAACGTTAACCATTCCATAGCCGCTTTGGAATGATTGACATCTAAACGCCAACCGTAGAGAGGTTCTGAGGCAATGGTGTTTTCTTGCATGCGATTGAGGCGCAAGTCTCGATTGCAAGCCGAGGCGATAGTGATTTGTTCAAAAGGGCAAAATCGGGTGCGCTTGTGGAAATCGCGCTGAAACGTGAGGCAGCCTTCGCGCAATAACCGGACGTCATCGATGCAATAATCTTCGAGCTCTTGGCGCAGATGAAATTGAACCCCCTTTGATTTGTGCTCTTCATACCACTTCTCAAATTTTTCTTTCCCTTCTTTGCTCATTCCCTCGGGCATGTAATCTTTCTTGGGAGGCAGTTCACCGCGGTAATCGTTCTCCATATTGGAGCAGGTATTAAATAAATGAGGAAAGTAACCTTTTTTAAACTGATCGGGGTCGAGTCCAAATGTTTTTGTAAAAGAACAGAGAGGTCCAGGGATAAACGACATAGAATCGATGAAACGAATGTAGCCTCCCAGATAAGTCAGTTCCAGTACTTTACCGCCATTGCGAACCTGCTTTAATGTTTGTTTGCGACGGTGCAATGCGTCGACGATAAAATAAGAATCATACCCTTTAAAATTATGGGCCAAAACGGTGATTTCGCGCGTTTCCTCTTCTGTCAAGACTTCTAACCACTCTAAAAAATGATCAATGCATTGGGGTCCGCGAAAGATTTTGGGGTCGCTATTTTCAGCGGTCATTCCTACGACCAAATTGGCGATATGTTTCCCGGTGTTTTGCATTGCCTCTATGTCAAAAAACACTAAAAGGGGTTCCTTATATTCGTCTGGTTGTTCCTGGTTTTCGGTCTCCGTATTGGATCGAAGGGTTTGTAGCCCCTTTGAGGCGTCTCCTCCTTGCTGACGCCGCCGTTTTTTCCGCTTGGCCAGTTGCACAGCTCGTTTCTCTTCCCGGATCTCATCAGGGTCCTTGGCCTTCTGAATGAAGCATCGATGCGTGTTAAGATCTACTTTCTCGCGACACGACGGACATTCCCCCCAACCACAGCAATGATCATCTTGTTCTTTTCTTCCCACGAGGAGTTTTCGGCAATGGGCGCATTTCCGTCGCGCTTGACAGACGGAAGGTTTTTGAGGACCGTTAGGTTTTCCATCTTGTGCTTTACTACAATGGAGTTCCAGACAGGAGGGTCCATAGAAGACTCGGCGACAACTATTGCAGACGTGGGAAGCCAACCGTTTCGTCTTGTAGGCCTCATGGTAATCAGAGCATGTTTCTTGACAGCAGGCAGGGCAGTGAATTCCGGTCGCATTAGGGCACGCATGTTGCCCCAAATGGTCATACGGATGTAAACAACGCCCGCAGAAATAACCGGAACTAAAAAAACCTGGCAATGACGTGAGAGTATCGTAATGACCGTTTTCATGTAGGATTGCCAATTGTTTTTCACCTTCGCCAAACGCAAAACATGCGTACGCGCGATCTACATCTACCATGATGACTCGATATTTTAGAAACAGCGACGGTGCTAAGGCAAACCGGGTGAGCTCATCAATTCCGCATGGTCCGGGGATGACATGGGCCTCTTCATGTAAGAACAATGCTGCTTCGTATTGAATATTTCGACCTCGTTTGAATCCTCGGCATTGGGGGTGATTGTCAGCGATAGCTTTAGCGGTGACCAGCGCTCTAGCGCAGCACATGTTTTTAGCATCCTTAGGAATCTTAATGATACATTTTTTCTTCAATCGAAACTTGGTTGAGGCTTGGTGACCGGGCTTATAATCTCTACCATTTCCCCCACCCTGTGGACTGGCGCGCACGTGAACAAATTCTAATTGAAAGGTATCGTTTAGTTCAAATTGTTCATTGGAGTTTAGCATTCGACTCATTACATTCATGAATTCGTCGACCCGCCTAACATCATTTCGCCATTCTCCTGCTTGAAATCGCGCGCTGTGAAAATTGTTATCGAGCTGATTGGAACTTAAACGAAAAAAGATACGGTCGCGATCATCAATATCAGGATTATCGAGTAAGCGTTCCAATGCCCTGCGTAATCCGTGGATCAGTGCATGCGTTAAATTCTGCCCTTGTAATATTGGTCCAATCTGTTGGACTCTAGTTTCAAAGACGCGTTCGTGAACTCCCATTCTTTTCGACTGACGTTCTACTACGGGCTCAAGGGTGAATTCTATGCGACCAGATTCCTGAGGGGGTTGTAATACCCCAGCACCGTGTTGCTGACTATCAAGCGAGGATGATGTTTCGGGGAGATTTCTTAACTCTCTGTCAACATCTTCAGCCAATTCACGCAACAACTCAACCGTATCTTGCACGTTTTGTTCTAAAAAACAAAATCAATAACAGTTGTATTAACTAAGCGAAAAAATAAGTTAGTAGGAAAAAAAACAACTAGGAAAAAAATTAATCGAAAAATTGTTGCGATTAAATCTCGAACCAATGATATCTGAGTTCCTCGCGATGTAAGCATTACAACACTAGAGAAAAAACATGACAATTGCGACAAATTCAGTTCTAATATTTGCGTAACAAATCCGAGTTCTCTGCACATTTCACGGAAAGTACTCGTTTGTAAAATATCACGCTTCTCAATACAACATCGCAAATCATGATTTTCAAGCAGAGAAACATGACAAATGTAAACAACAATTACGACTTTTTTTTTTTCCCATGTAATAGTTTGCATTATTACAAATCCAAAATCTCTGCGCAACGATTAACCTATACTCTCATCTTCACGGAAAGTACCCGCATGTAAAATATCACGCTTCAAGAAAGCAATGCAAATCATAGTGTTTTTTTTTTACGCATTTCAGTTACCTTCTTCAAATTGTTCCAGCGCTTGCACGAGCATCAAATCATCTTCGAATTCGTCATAAACTTGATTCAGTGCGCTGTCCGTCAATTCTTCAATCCATGACATATTCTCCATTTTTTTTTGTACGTCCTCGCTTATCTTTTTTCTGCTTTCACTCAATGAGTTGGAAATAGAAGTGGTTGTGTGGGACCGTCTCTCGCTTTTATATGGTTCTGGATTATACCACTATATTTCATTGGTGGAATTTACTAGAAAAGATTACTACACAACATGCTTTTAATGTTTTTTTTTTACTTCCCACAGAGATTATCCTGTAAGGATAAGAAAAAATCTTTGATGGTATTGTCCAATTATCCTTAAAGATTAAGAGATAAAAAACAACGAACCAATATTAGTAAAGCCATAAGTTTGCTTGAAACCCATTGATTATTGACTTTTATAGAATTGTTGGCTCCTAAAGGAGCCGTTTTTAAAAAAGGTTTCTGCTTCAAGAGCAAGGATACGCAGTGACGATGTCCCAACGCCCAGATGTTTTAACCATGATGATTTCCAGTTGATCGGTATCACATCCGCCTAAAGATTTTCCAATACTGTACCCTATATTTATGTATCGAACTTTCAAGACCCTACCATTTTTGGGCAATATATAAACATAAGGCACAGTTTGCTCCTCTTTAGGCGGATAGTACAATCTGCTGTTTTCTTCCCGCTTTCTTCTCTCCAACTCTGTGATGGTATCGAGAATTAAACTGGAAACATCCACATTATCATAAAATTGGGAAGCTCTCACAGCCTTTTTGATATGCCTCTCTATGATGTGGTTCACAGCCTTCTCCGACAAGATAAGCGTTTCTGTTTCGATCACTCTCATCATGGTTTTGGGAACATGATGATCAGTTTTTTCAAGACTATTTATAATAGCACATGATATAGGGGGTATGTTGGAAAATTAAAAAAAACGATTTAACCGATCTACCTTTGCGGCATAAAAAATTGCTTTAAACAAACCCTTTGCCGACATAAAAAATGCTCTCTACAACTCCTTAGAGGTTTCGATGTAAATAAAAGCGGCAATCCTGCTTTTAGGACGTTACGCCTCTCTGAAGGAACAATAGCGCAAAACAGCGCCTTTTCAAACAAAGCTCATCTCATTCACAATAGCACTATTTTCTTAATTGCGATCAAAGCGGAGGCAAGGAAAAAAGAAGCGTTTGAAATGCGGTTTTTTTTTTCCAGTTCGAAACGTCTGCATAGGTACAAGAGAGCCTTTTTTTTTTTTTTGTTTCTAAAAGATGTGAAACATTAGGGCTGATCTACTTTTTTGCGGCATAAAAAATCCCTTTAAAAACCCTTTGCAGACATAAACATGCTCTCTACAACTCCTTAGAGGTTTCGATGTAAATAAAAGCGGCAATCCTGCTTTTTAGGACGTTACGCCTCTCTGAAGGAACAATAGCGCAAAACAGCGCCTTTTCAACCAAAGCTCATCTCATTCACAATAACACTATTTTCTTAATTGCGATCAAAGCGGAGGCAAGGAAAAAAGAAGCGTTTGAAATGCATTTTTTCCAGTTCGAAACGTGTGCATATGTACAAGAGAGCCTTTTTTCTAAAAGATGTGAAACATTAGCAGGCTTTGAAGAGTCTTTAATTTTGTCCAGATTTGCTATCAACCACACGTTTGGTCTTAAAATAGGTAAGACGTAATTGGTTTCATATGATCCAAAATCGCCCGTAACGTTTCAAACATGCCCTGTCTTGTTCGTACTTCATACAAAAACAACATTGTATTGGAAATGTTAAACGACTTTCAACCGATATTCTACATCTGACTTTACCTTCAAAAGGCAGTACTGCGGTAAAAACAAAGGAAAGGTAATTAGTTTATACAACAATGAAGTGCAGGTTGTATTCCGATAACACAATTTCGCGGATTTTGTCCCGGTACAATTAGTAAATTCAGAGAGCCCATGAAACATTACACGACTTGCATTTTTTCCAAACGTTACGCGTCGGTGATCAAGAGCCCGTCAACGCAATCATTTTAGTTCAAGGAACGAACAGAGTAGAACTGTTGCGCTTTGCAAACATCTCAAGACAGCAAACAGATTGAAGCTATGAACCAGAAAAGAAGTTATTGCACGAAAGAATTCCAGCCACGCAAGATCAGCAAACATGTTTTTGCAGAAAGGTAGGTCTTGTTTTCGTTCATTGCGCTATGATCTAACAAACAAATTTAAAACTATCTAAGTTGGTAATGTTAAGGCTTTATTCCGATGACGATAAAAAAAGTTTTCATTCTTCTGACTTCTTTGATACGGATTCGCAGAATGATTTATCTGAGAGACTCTTACAAACATATATGGTGGTGTTAAAGGGTTTCATTTTCATGTTTCTTTGTTGATTGCTTTTCTTTTTTATGGCAGACTGGCGACTGAGGGACGAAAGGACAGAATTACAGAAAAGGAACGAGCGAGATCCTACCTTTTCGACGCAGCGCAAGAACGTTTGGCTCAAATACGTGCGAATCGCGCAAAAGCAGAATCCCGCGATAGGGAATCAAGAGAACGATCAAAAATGATTGATAACATAATAAGAGAAGTCATCGCTTCATGTACCATAGATCCGTTTCGGGAGTTGGACAAGTTCGCAGCTTCTTTAAGGCGTGAAGTTGACAATGCAAATGACTTTTTTCCAGTAGATTTTTATGTAAGTGAAACGAATCGCAAGTAAATCTTTGTAGTATACGAAGAGGTTTTTTCAAGTTGTAGTTTATTGCATCCTCGATGATGTTAATGGTTCACTCTTTTAAAAGAAGAGATCATTTTTTTCTCGATTTGTAATTATAAATATTCGTTGTGAAGTGATTGGTTTGTTTTCCTTAGTCTTGTCTTTGCTTTGCTGCGATCTCGTGTTCACAGTTCAACTCCAGAGCAGGCAAGAGCTCTCTCTCTCCAAACCAGGCTAGTCACATACCGATAAAAAATGATATGCACACACAGTACTATTTTATGCGCGCCTTACGAAACATTATTTTAGGGTTACGTTTCTTTCTTTGTCATTCTCATCGATGAAAATATCCTCGTATTGGAGCATGACTGGCATCTCCTTAACCTAACCCTAATTTATGCGACGACCTAGGATGCACGTGTTGTTTCACGTTTTAGGGTTATGCACGTGTTGTTTCACGTGTTAGGGTTAAAACCGACATTGCGTCATGCCCCAACTTGCCCCTAATTTATGCACGCCCTGCGCCATTGTTTTCGTGGTTATAATATATGCACACGGGATCGAGGTTTTTGGGTCTGAATAATCGCATACAACTACTCAAGTGGTAAAACAGTTTATTTTCAAATTCACCGCCCTGATCATGGTGGATTGTTTCTGGGAGGCCAAACCGCAAAATGAAGTCGTTGTATATCTTGTCGGCAGCTGTTTTCGTAGACTTGTCTTTGGTTGCATAAGCCTGAGCTAGCGTATCGCGTGAAATGATCCATAACGACCAAAATGTATTCATAACCTCCTGTGCTTGCTTCGAGATGGAGGAAATCCACGGATACCATTTGAAAGGGTGCTGTGGTAATGATGGGTGGCAATGGCTCTCGTTGTTTCATTGCAGGTGGTTTTTGTTTCAAACATCGACAGACTTTAGTAACATAGTGTGTAATGTCTTCCTTCATATTTGGCCAGTAGAACCGTGACTTAGCCAAGTCAAATACTCTTTCTAAGCCTAAGTGCTGCTGTATGCTTGGACTGTTGTAATCATCATCAATGGCAGTTATGGAATCTGTCAGGGCTGTTAACCATGGAACATCGCCTTGGCTTTGAAGTCGCGCAGAACAGATAGCAGCTTGTACAACCTCAGAGCTACTTCCTTGACAACATGTTTGTATGTAGTCCTCAATGTTTAACGGCAGTCGTGACAATGTGTCAGCATCATTATTGGACTTCCCAGGACGGTATTTGATTCTCCAACCCAGCGTAGACTTGTTGCATTCAGCATAGCAGACGTTAGCACATACCGTGAACTCAGGCGAGTAGTACAGGTAGTACAGGTAGTCGCGAAATTGCTCTGTAATTGCCCATTTCAGAGCAAGAAATTCTAATTTCCCGCGTGGAGATGGTAGTTTTTTCAGCTGCTGTGAGAGTACGCGGTGCATGTACGACGACTCTAGTTTTTCCATCTTGGCGCTGATAGAGAACTGCCCCAAGACCATCCTTGCAGGCGTCTGTGTGGACAATGAATGGTTTTTCCTAATCAGGATAGGACATAATTGGTGGTGTGGTGAGAAATCCAATCAGTTCATTTAACGATTGCCGATGTGTTTCAGTCCACCTAATTGGTGTTCCAGATGGTAGCTGGCCATTCTTTTTGTCTGGGGACTTTCTAGTGGCATTCTTGGGTGTGACTCCTTGTGAAGGTTTACTCAACAGTTCATACAAGGGCTTAGCAAGCCTGGCGAAATTTGGGATGTAACGACGATAGTAACCCAGGAATCCAACCAACTGTGTCACTTCAATTGTCGATGGCTTTTTTTCTGCAAGGCTTGCGAGAGCGGTTATTCCACTGGGATCAACTCTGTAACCGTCCCTCGAAACAATACTCCCCAGAAAACAAACTTCTCTTCGGAACAGTTTACATTTGCGCGGTTTAAGTTTAATACCCTGTTGTCGAAGTAGGCGCAATACCTTTCGTACATGTTCAACATCTTTCTCAAACGATTTACTGAACGCAATAACATCGTCCAAGTATGGGATAGCTATTTCGTCTTTTAATTCTCCAAAACAATGTTCCATGTACCTTTGAAAATGTGCAGGCGCCTTCGTTAGGCAAAAGGGTATACGCACCCATTCATAGAGACCCCATGGAGTAATAAAAGCGGTGTACAGTCGGCTCTTTGGTGAGATAAACCCCTAATGGTAGGCCTTTCCCTGATCTAATACCGTGAACCAAGAATTCCCGCCCAAGCTATCAGTCTAACGTTTCTTGGATCCTTGGGATCAGGTGTCGGTCAGGAGTGGTACGACGGTTTAATTCTCTATAGTCCACGCACAGATGTAAAGTTCTATCTTTTTTTCTGACGCACACGATTGGAGATGAATATGATGACCGCGATTTTGTGATGAACTGCTTGTTGAGTAGATCTTCAATGTAGTGTTTCACTTCTTGATAAAGGGGCCGCGGGATTGAGACATAATTTCTCTGGACTGGTGTACTGTCGGACAAGTCAATATCCATCTGAAGATCTGCTATACACCCAATAACATCATCAGTCTTTGCAAATGATACAGCTTCCTCTTTCAACATCTTCCGGACTACTTCCTGCTGTTGCATGGTTAGACCGGTCATATCAACTTCACGGATAGCGGCGTCTGACTCGGTATCTCCTCTAATACCCGTACTCAAGTTATCAGAAAATTGAAATTCAGACTCTTTACTATCAGCTGTCGAGGCTAATTTAACTTCCATAGGCTTAACAGACTTAATGAGTTGCAATCTACCCAGCAAGGTACGGCGCGGAAGTGTAATATCACTTGTGTTGTGAACTTCGATGTCAACTCGGGACACAGAACCTTTCTCTTAAGGAAGTTAAAACAGTTTTCAATGTTTCATATATCTCAAGTCCTGTTGGCCACTGAGACAGCTCATCAGGTTCAAACAGCACAGGTACCTTAGTCAACACAGGAGCAGTGTTTGCCCTACATGACACTTTTACTCCTTGGCCATGTGGGATGACAGTGTCTCTCTTTGGCGTCCGTACACTACACAGGTAGTTATCATCTTGGGTTTTGATGAGATTAATCCCCAGGCTTTCCAACTGACTTTCACCACCATTTACAAATGATTCTTTGAGGGAACTTAGGATACCAAATCCTGGGGATGATTCTCCTTCTTGACTATCCATTTTCACTAACTCTTCAACAACATTATAGCCCAATATCGGCATTTCGAAACGACCAACAGTAACAAGGAATGGGACATGAACTTCTTGGCCTGAGGTCTAATAGAAGCAAGTTTGCATCCGACAGTTGCGAAATATTTGTTACGAATATTTAGCCTCAATCAGATTAGGTCGGATATAGTTTACGCTTTTGTGTTCGCAAGTTTTTAGAATCTCGAATTAGTTCATCAATTCCTTTCCATGTTTGGTTTTTTGTGTTAGCATCAAAGAAACTTGCTTCGCATGTTTGTTAATTATCTTGTTGACACTTTTACAAAATCTAGATTAAAGTGCTGGTTAACATCACTATTATCGACATTATTACCAAATATGTTATCAGTTAAAGTTGCTGAATTACTGTAAACTGTTATTGGCTTATCAATAACAGGCAACGTCGAAAAACTTTGCATCGTATACAGCAAGGATTGACTTTGACTGGTAGCTATTAGTAAGGTCTAATATATAGAATGGATTTAGCCAAGCCTAAAAGCGGAGCTCCCTGGTTATTTATTCTTACTGCCCGTAGGGTTGGTGAAAATAACAGGTTTTCGAATTGTCCACGTTCTGGTGTTTCCGGTTACTGCTTAATTAATTAAATCATTTTCTTTATTTTTCTTCTGTAGACAAATTCATTGCCCAGAGTTTGAAGCGTAACTAGTGAATTTCACGCGAAAAACCGACATCGCATGAATCATGAAGCGATATCGGTTTTTTTGAAATTTACTTTGAAATGACCAGTTTGGCAATGTATTGTTTCATTTATTTCATCACTGATATAGTCCACCGTTGAGACGCTGCACTAAAAATCGTATGTCTAACACGTATCGCACTGAATTTAAATAGTATAGGAAATAAACAAATTCTAAATTTTAAAAAAATATTGAATTGGCATTACCTAAGATCAGAGCCATCGAGAATGAAAGCGGAAAAAGTACAACATCAACAAAACACCATATGTTAAGAAAAAACCAGAGACCAGGCCTTTCTATTTTCCAGCCGCGTCCTATCGTGGTATACCATCTTGCATTCAAGATATTGTCGACTACAGGATGGTCAAAAAACTGCAAGAAACAAACTTGATACAAGAAAAACGCAACGCCAACAAATACTTTAAAGCCACTGGTCATGGGTTCTATGAATAAAACAGTTGTTACCTTTTTCTGCTCAAGCTTTGCTGCGATCTCAAATATTACGTCTAATTCAGGGTTGAAACAAAAATCCCGAAGAATCTCTGGTTCATAATGTTTCAATGGATCCAAGAAACGCAGTGTGAACTCTTCCACTTGTTGGGCGAGCACTTTGAAATCATCTTCCTCGCTTCGCTTCTGGCTGCTCGTTCACGCAGCTTCTCAGAGACCTGAACAAATGAGAACACCAACATCAGAGAAGTTCTATGGAATTTATCAAGCCTCAGCAATCTCGTCAGACAACCTCTGTCAGGTTGCGCTAGCTCTTGAACTTAAGGATTACCAATTCGTTTTACCACTATATGCCTGGATTAGGCATTAGACGAAATGCAAGTTTTAAAAAATTCATGCTCCTCGTTCTATTGGGGGAAAGTATCAAAAACAACTGGGTATCGGAATGGGAATGAAAATGGATTTACATTACCTTTTCGTACTACGTCATTTCACTAGGCGATTATCATTGGAAGAGAGGAGGGCTGGGGTACAAAATGTGTTACCTCGCCTCCCCCTCCTTTTTCATTCTTTCTTATCCAGTGGTTTTTACGTGAATTCAGGACCTTTGGCCACCTTGTGTTACTACGCAGAATAGGATGAAATTCTTATTTCTAAAACGAACAGTTTATTTAAATTTTACAAATAAAACATCTCACTTTTATTGCCAACAACAGAGTGTTTTCTCCATGATTCATCAAACTCATTGCTTTCATACTCTTCCTCTTCCACTATTTGTAGTAATGATTCTTGGTTCCCGATAGTTTCTGGGATGAAATTGAAAAAAATCATATAGTTACCCAATGCTATTGTTAATGAGCTCTTTCTAGTTATGACGGTTTTCATCTGTGTCGCACTTCATTAAAATCTAAGGGAAGGCTGACCAAATTATCTCAGTTTAGCCGGGATTATTCAGTCTGATTGGTCAACGGTCCGTAAAAAGTGATGTCACCTTGCTAACCAAGTGCCGCCGGTTAATTCCAGTCGTCAACGATGAACTTAAAGTGGGCAATGCATATGATTTCAGTGACATACATCGCTGAACCACAGGCAGACAACCCTAAGGATGCGAGAGCGCGTGACGTCACGATATTTTGAGACGGTTGTAACGGCCGATTTAACTGATCGAGGAAAAGTTCAATAAAAACTTCAAATCGCGATGTTTCTTTTCGAAAATCCATTTTATGGACAGCCAGATGGCTCTTAATTTTAATTCCATTGTCCAGGGATGGGATGGAGTGATAAAGCTTCCTGATTCGATCCTCCTCGATCTGCTGCCACACATTCTGGATAGCACGCAGGAGATCATTCCGAATCTTAATACATAATCTACAAAGGGACATGCCCATCACGGTAGATATTAGTTACAAATAGCTAAAATACCAAAAAATAATGATAAATGAATTAATAAATAGAAATATGAACCATCAGTGCGCCCATCTACACTTCCACAATCCAATGCCTCGCCAATTTTCTCTGTTCGTATTCAAGGGCCTATCTGATGAGCTTCAATTATTTTTCGTTTCATCGGCACTTTAAGCATCTGCGAACTGATGTCGGTACATTCGCAAGGCAAACGTGATATAATTAATAAAATTTCAAGCCTTTGTCGCACATTAAATCCCTGTTCACGGAAACTGAAAGATAACGAGAGAGGAAAATTGAAAACTAACTGGGCTGAATTGCTGGAAGCAAAGTAAGCACTGACCTCGTCTCTAGCTATTTACATACCAGCACCGTATGATTCATCAATATCGCCTTCATGTGCTCCTTTAAGTTCAATGTTTTCTTCAGGGGACCTGACAAATTACAGTAAAGATCAGCTGGTAGCCAGCGTCTTCAAACGGGCGCAATCCCACTCTAAAGTAGAGTTGACTCCCGCTATTAAACTAACTTGAATCCCGCAAACTCAAAAATGTGGAACCGATGTACCAGTCTAATCTATGTGCCTTCAAAATAATTTTTCAAGCAAGCGTCCAGGAAGGAGTTAAACAAGAAAGAAAAAAATGTGCAATTTTAGCTTGCCGTCTTATCCTCGGTAAAAACAATAATCTGATTCTTACCACAGCACGCCCAGGATCAAAACAGGACACTCAAAAGTATTTAACAATTATTCGCCGAAGGCGAAGTGATTATCGGTGAATATTCAACGAGACGAAGTCGAGGTGAATATTCACCGATAATCACTGAGCCGGAGGAGAGTAATTGTTTTAGTATAAATACACAGGTGATTATTTCAAAAAAGAGAAATAAAAACATTTCAACTCGAAATCATCTTCACTTACAGTGGCAAAAGGACCACTGGCAGCCATTTTGTCCGTCGAGGTGATTATCGGCTGATAATCCGAGATAGCGAGCCAATGAGAGCGCGCGATTTTGTATAATCACCTGTGTATTTATACTAAAAAGATATAAGGACAGCACAGGGGGATACGGGGTTATTTTTAGTTTTTGAAATTCCCGGGAAAAGTGGTTACCATGGTTGCAAGCCCGTTCCTGTGAGCGAAACTACGTGTCATAAATAATGACATATCAATCGCCGTCATGCTAAAGCTATTTGATTGGATGAACGTGCCTTGCTATGTTTTTCAGCGCTCGAAATGTTTTTCCAAAAATAGCTCCGTATACTCCTGTGCTGGCGTTCGAACCCAGCGGTGAAGATGGATGCTCCTACTTATGAGACCTTGATAAATGATGTATTTTCTAGCGTTTCCTTCCGTGAATTTCGTTAAAACTTCACATAACTCGAGACAGTAGTGTCCGGGTTTGCCGAGCAATTTAGTGCAAATTGCACAAAATAACAAATATGATACAGGTGAAACCCTCTGACTTATCCTATCTCTTCTTGTCTTCCAAATTTCCAACGTTTCCAAAGTTTTAAAAAATTCGACCAAATGGAATTCAAGATATAATCGTCCATTTTCTAGGAGCTTTGTTACCATAGAAACAGTGTCAATCAAAGAAGTGACAATCCATAAATAAGGGTTAAAAAGAGAAGGTAAAGACCTTTATCCCGGCTTTCTTGGGGACAATGTGTTGCCTCCCATTCGTGTAAATCATTGACAAAACATGGAATCTGCGTTGTCTTTTGTAAATCGTGCCACTAGTGGAATGCTTTGAGACATACTACTAGGAGCCACCTTATCAATTAAAGCTTACCACTCAGGAGCATCTGAAATGAATTTTACCCACGTTTTGTTTTCTGGTTTGGACAGCATTTTATGTGGTGCCGTTGACTTTTACCGGCACTTTTAACATTCTTTTTTTTTTCTTTATCTGTTTACGGCAAACTTCCATCCCGTTTACCCTGTGCTCCTACCTGTCAGTGGCTCCTGTGGATTCTTCTTCTGCTCCTTCAGAATGCACTGCGAAAGCAAAATATAACAATCATTTGTGAATGGAAATTACGCCGCTATCTTACGTTTGCTTTACAGCGATAGGAAACGATCGAAAATTAAATTGAGTTTGCTAAAACAAATCAGTCCAGAGTTATGTTTCAGAGATATTTTCTGCTCTTACTATGTCGCGCGCGCTGTCTTGAAAGAAAATTAAATTGAGGGTATCCTTGGGTTCACTCACGTGATCAACAGCCATGTTTTTTAACGAAAACAAAAGAAGACCTCAGCATAATAATAGCTTTCAATTCCCGGAGGAGTGGATTGGGACACGAACATGGCCGCCATTTTATTGTTTGGGGACACCAACATGGCGGCCGTGACGTCATGTGAAATCCAAGAATCACATGGCCGCGCGGAGATACGGAATTTCTCTTCGGGTGTTGAAAATTATTTGTTTTCGCGCGAAAGCTTACCTAGTATTTCATTGGTGTTTATAGAATAAAACAGGTTCCGTTCAAAATCTTTGTATTTTTTTTGAAAGGCAAATCGAGAACAGTTTTGCGTGGTCTCTACTCTTATATCCCACAGAAATGACGCTATAAAATGTTCAAAACTTGGTCACTCGCCTATAGCTCGTGTTTCATCTTCAATTCTAAACCTTTTACGACGTCACTTGTATGATATACATTGAAGAGTACAGACCACGAAAACTGTCGTCCATTTGTAAGTCTTCGTTCGTAGTCGCACTCATGCGCAGTGTAAAAATTGGCATTTCCATTCATGGGACTGTTTCTATACTTGGGCGAACAATTACAAGGTAGCAACCATAGAAAGACGATTCCGACCCTTTCCCGAACCATTCTTCCCCTCATGTATTTGATCATACCTTTATTTTGATCGTCCTCCTCTGTTAGCACCGCTTCATAGTCCTTGCCTTCTGCCATACTGTAAATTGAGATTTCGAGGCAAACGTACGGAAATGTATCTGGCTATAATATAAATATGGACCAGAATTAGCTACCTCAAGCTAGGGTTAGGGTTGGGGTTAGCCTCACGTATTAACACGTTATGTCAAGTCTACGAGTCGCCAGCATCTACGTTCGCTATAGGCGTGACAGACCTTTGCAGCTTGCTACAGGGAGCGTACACCAATGACGGAATTGAATTGAATATAATAATACGAAGAATTTCCCTTTATTTCTTTTGCAAGAGGGCTTTGTTAAGAATCCTGAAGTCTGATTGGTTCTTAGCGCAGTCCGGATTTTCCTGTTTCTGCCCATGATTACAGTAACGCTCTCGTGAGAAGAGGTACGTTAGCTGGCACGGTAACGCTCTCCTGTTAGAAAATCAGCCAGCGAAAAATACAGTGGAATCCCGCTCTACGGACACCCGTATTTATTATTCAACACATTGTGACAATGTCACAGCGTGCTCAATATTCGTCTTGCGTACTCAACGTACATCCTGCGATATACGTAAGTTTGTGTGTCGCGGAGAAAAATGTTAGTTTTTCCAGCTTTTTTTTTCCCAATAAACGTAGAAAATTGTGCTTTGTCATCAATGTCTTGAATAATAAAGCAATTATCCTTCCCAATCTTGCGGAATATCGCCTGATTTTAGCCCACTCGGCCTACGGCCTCGTCGGCTAAGTATCAGGCGATATTCCGCGCGATTTTGCACAATAATTGTTAAATAGCGGACAGTTTCGTTTGTCCTCACGAAAAGACCATATATTTTCCCCCAAATTCACCCGCTTAATACGGACACCGGTTAATACGGACAACAGCCACTTTTCTGCGTCCCGCGTCACAAACTCTCATATATCGTCAGCTCTGCTTTACGGACACCGGCTATGTGCGCACTGTCTATTTTATTGTCACAGTAGCAAGGAGCAAGGATGGCACAGTCGGTTAGTGCGCGGCCTTGGTGCAAGAGGTCCTGAGTTCGATTTCCGGATCTCGCATCCTTGTTTCGACTTCTTTCCTTTCCGTGTAGTTACGTAGCTTTAAATACCCGTAAAACGGAGCACTGATGGAGAGGGGGGAGTAAAATGAGCGCACCGTCGACCTCAGGTTTGTCAGTTGAATTACTGTTACGAGTTATCGACGTTAAATATGGTCACTTTACTTTACTTTACTTTACTTTAGTTATTCGCTAATCGTAGACGTTGTACCCTGTTCAAATAATGACAGATTTCTACGGGTTAGTAGGATTTTTTTTACTAACAAAACAGAAGCAAACTATAGCGTGACATACAAGGAAGGGTAATGTGAAGTGCTATTTTCGACCCAAGTAAACCATGTAAGCGTTAGCCCCACTAATGGAAATGGGCCCACAAAAGGACAGAGAAAAACTCTGACCAGGCATCTTCAATTCCCACGACCTACTCCCGTCTAACCTTGTAGATAAGTCGGGCCCATTCCATTAGTAGGGATAACGCTCACATGGTTTATATAGGTCGAATATAGCACTTTACAGTACCCTCTCATACATGAAGTTAATTCTATAGCGTGACATGTTTGATTTTGATACGTTTGTCTTTCTTCAGGTGTTTGACCCCTGTATTTTTGTCCTTCAATAAAGCTTTCTGCCTCCATTTACAGTTTTTTGGTAGGCCATATTTTGCTGCAGTCATTGCTCATAGCCTTCTTCCTCTTTGACGGCCTTGTCGTGTACAGTTAAAGCTGAGATCGAAATTAAGCAACGTGCGTTTTCTAGTGGAATTATCTGCTGTAGTCAACATGTATTCGGGACATTTTTTCTGAGAGCCCGCCATATACGGACACCTGGATAATACGGACAAGATGGCATATCCCCTTGGTGTCCGTATCAACCGGGTTCCACTGTACCACGTAAATAGAGCTAAAATTATTGAGCTTGGGTATCGTTTCATTTCGACATTACGATAGATATACCGTCCGCATTCCCATATCATTCGGCTTTCGTTTGTTTGTGTTCGGAAAGTTGCCAAGTGTTGAGCTTTCATCGATTTTTCACATTGTGTTCCAACGGCTACGTGAAAAGGTTGCATCTCTTTACAAACGAATTTAATTATGGTGGTAGAGCCCCGTAACAAGTTGGTCCCCTTGAAGTTCGCCCCAAGTATAACTGAATTTGCCACTTCAGTTTCTAAACTGTAAGATTGTACCGATCTAAGATCGATGGTCGCACTTGAGAAAACTTTCATTTCAACTTCCAACTCGTACTCGTGCTTCAATCTGAAGGTCGCTATTGAAAACAATCAAATCAACGAGAACTTGACTTAACCGGCTTAGAAAATCACAGGCAGCCCAGGCTTGGAGGGTAAAAATTATAAGGATTTGTATGGGAAACCCGATAACAAACACTCAAAAAGATATTTACACGCAAAAGTTCTCAATAAAAAAGCCGTACTTTATTGTCCTGGTGACTTTCTCGCTTTCTTTGCGATTATTTGCCCAATTTAACGCGATTTAAGTGACTTCTCAGCTTCCCGGGTTGTAGTCACTCGTACATAAATAAAGAAACGGGTGGAAAGTAATATGGGTGTGCGGAAAAGGAAGACCTGGAAAAGGAAGACCTGGAAAACGAAGACCCCCAGAAAAAATATCCCTAGTGTTTTCTGTGCCTACGAGTCATTTCAGGCAAATTACTGCAGGGTCTTCGTTTTTGGTCTTCACTGTTCCACATACCGGCCTGGGTGTGTGGAAAACGAAGATCCTACCGTAATTCACAATAGATGGCTTATCTATCTTTTTAAATAACATGAATGGTGTGTTTTGTTATTTGCTGTTTGGTATGTTATTTTTTCTGGGGGTCTTCGTTTTCCGGGTCTTTGGTCTCCGTTTTCCAGGTCTTCGTTCCGCACACCCAAAGTAATTTCTAGCTTACCTCACATATCGCCGATAAAATCACACTTCTCCGGCATCAGTCACGTTCAAACTCCGGCGATGGCCACACGAATAAATTTAATTCTCTTTGAAGAAGTTTCAAGGTGCAGCAAATATCCATTGCTGAGAAACAGCGATGAATATTCAAATTTTCAAAATCCTTCGAGGCTCGCTTACAACGAGGCTTACAACGAATTTGGACACGGCTGGTCAACCGTTCACTTGAGCCTCGATACATTGTTAGCAAATCAGTGAACGGTTGACCAGCCGTATCCAAACTCGTTGGGAGCGAGCCTCGAAGGATTTTGAATATTTGAATATGGAAGGGAAGGAAATGGGTTTTTACTCGAATTACGTGGGGCGAACTCGAACAGTTAAAGGGCTAACTCGAGGGGGCTAACTCGCAACGTGGCGAAACAATCATATCACACAAAATCTCTCTCCATTTCTATACATTATTCTAATAGCTGTCGTAGATCAATCTATCAATCACCGTGAAAAGCGAGAGATTTAAGTCGGCGCTATACTTTTTTTTTTATTGAAGTCCTTTTTGAACGACAAAATCTTGATCTAGCGTGCGGAGGCAGGCTAAGCTTGATCTTAAAAACTGAGTGCCCTTGATGCTTGCATCGTTAACAGATACATGTCTTTTTTTTCTAATATTCCAGAATACTCATTCTCTAAGAAGAACTTCATCTTTTGGGGGAAATCCGTGAAATGTTACGCATCTGCGAGACAAAACTTTTTGTTCCGTTCCGTCAATAATAATTTGCGAGTCTGTAGTGTGCGTAGTTTCGTCACGCTTCATTGATTGTCCACAAGCCTCCAGTGGTTGACCTACATTCGAGTGATGAATGCGGACGTCAAAATGAAAGTGACTTCCCAAAAACTGGAATATTTTCTGTTATTAAATACGCCATATACTACAAGTTCAGAAAAGATAACAAAATTCGCTTCTGGCCTTCCGTTTTCTTTAACCCTAACCCTAACTAGCCCTAACCTTGACCCTAACATAACAATAACCCTAATGCCAACCCTAATCTTATTATTGAATTAGTTGGATGACGTTTGGACATAACAGAGCACTTTGGGAGGTTTATCAAAGGGAGCGTGCATCTCATTTCTTGAAATCATGGACATAAGTTGGATACTTGATATAAAATGTTAGCCTTGTTGCAGTTTTAGTTACAGTGCATTATTTCGTGATCAGCGCGACCTCGTAAATAATTCAAACTTGAAATGATCAACGGGAATAAATATGCAGATTTTGTATATGCCAACGGAAATTTGCTTACTTCTCAAATCAATGAAAACCAAATTTAAAACTTAGAGGCGTTAAAACGTGTAAATTGCTGTTTCCACCCATGGGTGGTTAAACAAATGTTTTTTTTTTCTGAATCCAACTGCGTTTAGGCGCTTTCATGGATATTCATTCAGTTAACTGGGGTTAACTGTAACTGAATTCAATAGAATGTCGGTCAGCGCTCCGAAAAAATTGCCTGCCAAGGATGATTGTGTGACTCTACGTAATTCATGACGTAGTGATCAGTGCACAAAGAGCCAGAGCACTACACTGCGGCAGCCAGGTGTGACAGTTGTTCAATAATTCCAATAGAAAAAGTGTTTTGCATGAATTATTCCACACGTATAAAAGGCTGGGGAAACTTGTTGTTACCGATCAAAAATTTTGTTGCTAATATGATCCACACACGCACTCACACCCACACACAAAAAAAATCAGGACAATCAGTACATGAAATTTCCTAGTGGTTGGGGTGAAAGGGCGAGAACCTGGCTCCTTATTTGATAGGCATTAGTGATGTATGCAAATTTAATAAAAAAATATTATTAGGCAAATTTTACACTCAAACTCTTGGCTCAACGTCACGCAATGCGTGGAGCATCAGGCAGTAGCCAGTGCGCATGCGCGGTAACCAAGAGCTGTGGACTCATGACTCATTGACTCATTGACTCATTTGACTCATAAAACATCCGTTCTCATAAAATATATATATGGCATATTATGGTATCCGTACGTGAAGGTGCTACTTTTGAATGTTCCACTCTGCCTTGTCACTGAACTGGTAATGGTATCCTCGACTTGCACCTGACGTCATGGAGCATGTTGGTGTACTGAACAATAGCTAAGAAGTCTTTTTGGAATTTGGTTCTATCATCATGCAAAACGCGAGCCATATTTGCTTTTATTTTGTACATCAACATGGCCGTCTAATCACGCGAGTGGAAGCCAAGAATTCATTAGTCTGATCCTTATGCTATGTATCAGTAATATCTTTAGTTGACACTCTGTCACCACAGTCTCCATTATTAAAAGTAATGGAAATACCACAACTGACTTGGATTGCGTTTACCCAGATAAATTTGTAAACTTTCTGTAAATAATTCTTTTTCAATCCCGGCGGTTATTGAGGAATTTGTTCCTTAAAAACTCCAGTATTTGCCAACTGAAAAACATTTAACTGATTTCTTGTTCATTGACAAAGTATTCAATTTCCGTTCCGTTCTTGTTCAAGACTTCTTTCTGTCTTGCTTATTTGTCCAATTTACGCCAGTGATAGCATTCAAGCTCAACATAGGCGAGAGAGGCACAAGTGGTCAGAGGGACAAAAAGCTTTCAAAGCAAGGTGAATACACCATAACACCAAACTCGGTGACACGATCACGTCAAGCATGCGCACAACCATTTCACTTGGTTCATTGGCGGTTAGCCATGGACAGCTGTTTCGTCCTTAAACTTGTTAGGTCTCATCACCATGGTGGCACACAACGGGATTGGTGTTATGGTGTGTTAGGGTTAGGGTTAGTCTTTCCCACCGTTAGAGAAGTTTTTCGTCTAACTTAGTTCATTTGTAAAATGCAATGCTCATAAACCGAAATCATAAATGGC
>OX421452.1:7989634-8007134 GCA_949126865.1 Montipora capitata | reverse complement strand
AGTAGTAGTGGTTTGAGATTTAATATAATTGATTAGCTCGTTTATTCCTCTCGTTATTGAATGTTTTTGAATGTTTTTTTAAATACAGTTTTGGCTAATTTTGTGAAAATTATATGGGTTTAAAGGACGGAATTTTTTATCTTCATTAATCAACATTAGTATAATTTTCTTTGCATTGCTGCTTTGGTCACCAAACACATCCTGTAATCTATATTATAGTTTATTTGTATGTTTGTTAACATTGCTGCAATTCTATATCAAGATATGATTGACCGTTTGTTTCGCTTTTCTGATGGCACAGGCCACACAGTGAGTTCTCTTGCGACTTATCAATCTTGACCTTTATGGCATTGGTTATTATTATTATTATTATTATTATTATTATTATTATTATTATTATTATTATTATTATTATTATTATTGTTAAAAAAATATCGTCAATTTGGCTTTTCCCTAAGGTTCTTAAATCCGATCCACTGGTTCCAATTCGCAGACGACGCCGCTGTTATAAGTGGTCAGGAATCAGAAAATCAGCACCTAATCAACCGCTTTATAATCTGGTGTCAATGGTCTAATATGATAATAAGGGTTGACAAATGTTTTACTTTTGGAATACGGAAACTGCACTAAATCTGTCCAACATTTACCTAAACTGTTGATAAATGGAGTTCTTGTCCCGTGTGTGGAAATGGGTGAATCATTTCGTTACTTAGGACGTTACTTTGACTTCAACATGTCTAACAACCGACACATGTCAGAATTGTCCTCTCTTGTACAAGACTTGATGTGTGACATTGATGAGAAACCACTGCATCCCAAAAACAAACTTCTGCTGTACAGCCGCTATGTCCTATCTAAACTGTCCTGGCATTTTACTGTAGCTGACATATCAAAAACCTGGATAATAGCAAATCTTGATTCTATAGTGAACGGCTATATTCGAAAATGGCTTGAAATCCCGATATCTGGTACACTGAGTAATGTTTTCCTAGAACGCAATAAATTTGGGCTTAATATTTGTCCTCCTTCAGTTAAATTCACTCAGTGCAAAACAGTTCTCCGCAATTCCTTAAAAGAGTCACGGAATGATGCCCTAAAAGATCTCTGGAAGTCGTCAAGCAGTCACACCAATATTCAATAAGATGTGTTCAAATCCACCAAGGAAGTTCTTAAACTTAAGACTTCCGTTCTAATCAAGAAGACAAACTGCAACACCACTTAACATCTCAAGGTTTCTTTTTTACAAATATTATCAAGCACTCATTGCCATCTGTTAACTCTATTTGGTCGTCTGCCCAGTCTCATCTACCCAAGAACATCTACAATTTTACCATTCGCTACATCAACAACTCCCTTCCTACACGTACGAATATGACAAGATGGGGAATATCACAAAGTCCTGATTGCTCCTTTTGCTTTCACCCTGAGTCACTCCTCCATATTGTCGCTGGTTGTCAACATTACCTTGATCGCTTCACCTGGAGACAAGACTCAATTCTCAACTTCATTGCCAACTCACTTCAACCTGTAATTAATGATCGTTCTTCACTCTATGCTGATGTCAATGGCTTTCCGAGTCCTTCAATTATAACTGGTGAAAATTATCGTCCAGATCTTCTTTTCCTAATACAGTCCAAGTGCCTATATATTCTACAACTAACGGTTGGTTTTCGAATCTAACCTTAAAAACAATGCAGTACGCAAAAAAGAAAAATACATGAATTAGAACGTGGTCAAAGACATGAGAAGTAACTATAGATGTGTTAAACTGGTAAACCTTTCCATGAGCTCTCTTGGTGTTCTCTCCAACGAATGCTCTACGTTCTTAGACATGATGAATGACATTGGCATTGACAAAACGCAACAACACTGTATAATCAAAAAAATGATAAGTCTAGCCATTAGAGCAACATATTTTATATTCTGTCGTAGAAATAAGACTTGGGATAGCCCAGACTTAATAAAACTGCAATATATATACATATATATATAAATGTGGAGGTCGAGTCAACCTTGGCGTAAAGTGCTCAATGCTGTGGTAGCAGAGCTAAGTATACATAAGTTGAAAGATTAAAGAGGACGCATCGATTCTCTGTTACTCTGAGTTTCGAGCCTAAGCGAAAAACAAATAGGCTTGTACAGAGATGACGGCCTTGGTGACTTCCAACAAACACCAAAAGAGATCGAAGGAATCAAGAAAGATATTTGCAAAGCGTTCAGAAACAACGGCTTAAAAATAACTATCGAAGCAAATAAGAAGATCGTCAACTTTCTCGACGTCACATTGAATCTTGACAAAGGATCTTACGAGCCGTACACAAAGCCTAACAACACACCGATCTATGTGCACCGTGAAAGTAATCATCCACATTCCATCCTAAAGAGCATTCCCCTGGCGATCAATAAAAGGCTTAGCGAAATCTCATCAAACAAGGAATCCTTCGACAAAGCGGCACCTATATATCAGCAAGCGTTAGAAAAAAGCGGTTACAAACACCAACTGAAATTTGATGCAACAACTAAAGACCAGACGCGCAGTGAGGAGAGAACCAGACGCCGAAATATAACGTGGTATAACCCACCCTTCAGTAAGAACGTTGCTACTAACGTGAGAAAGAAATTTTTACGTATCGTAAAAGAATCCTTTTCAACAGAGCACCCTCTAAGAAAAATCTTTAACAGAAACACTTTGAAAGTGAGCTATTCGTGCATGCCAAATTTGGAAAAGAGAAATCAGCGCCCACAACAAGTCCTCTCTCGTGAATAACTCTCAATCACAAGAAAAAATCATGCAATTGCAGAGACAAACACTCTTGTCCGTTAAGTGGTGATTGCTTAATCCAAAACGTGGTCTACCAAGCAACAGTTGAAAGCGCCATGGGAAAGGAAACATATATCGGGCTTACCGCGAAAGCCATCGATGTCAGGAGAATCTCTAACCTTACAAGCTAAAACCTCCACACACAGGATGTACAGCATAGGCGACAAAGCGTCGCCCTGCCGTACACCTCGATGCAAAGGGACAGGATTCGAAAGAAAATCGTTAACGAGAATACGCATGTAAGCACCATTATAAAGCGTACGAATGCAATTGCAAAAGGAAGGACCAAAGCCATAATGCTCAAGAAGAGTCATCAGAAAAGACCTATTAACCCGATCGAAGGCTTTCTCATGGTCCAAAGAAACTAGAATCCCCGTCTCCTCAGTGCGGTCAATGTAATCTAAAGTATCACGCAATAAAGCTAAATTAGAAGCGATAGACCTTCCTGGAACAGAGCAAGTTTCGTCAGGGCTGATAATAGAACTCAAAACCCTAGCTAACTGTAAAGAGAAAGCCTTAGAGCAAATTTTATAATCTACATTAAGGAGGGAGATTGGACGCCAGTTCTTCAAGTCCTTACGATCATCCCTCTTGTATACTAGGCGAGTAACACTAGATTTCATAGATTCGCACAGTTCGCCATCACTTAAACTTTCATTGAAAACGTCGACTAAAAGGGGGCCAAGCCCCGACCAAAAATTTGAATAAAATTCAACTGTCAAACCGTCTGATCCAGGAGTCTTATTCCTATTAGAGAGGTTAAGGGCCTGTGTAGCTTCATCTAAGGAAAGGAGGCCCTCACAAGATTCTCGATCGGAATCCGACAAACGGCTCGAAACGTGAGAAAGAAGCTCATGTTGAACATCAAGATCAATCTCCTCCTCAGCGAAGAGGGCAGAATAAAAGCGCTCATGAGCCTCCGTCATCTCAGGAGAGATGAGACCTCATCCCCCTCTGGGGTCAAAACTGACGATATTAAGGATTTTTCGTGTCGTTGATTTCCTAAATTAAAGAAAAACCTAGTGTGGGCCTCACATTCCTCCAACCACTTAGCACGACTTCTGATTTTAGAACCCTCTAACTCTCTGTCAAAGATAGATTTTAAAGAGGCTTTTAACTCCAAGATCTCTGATGAAACTGCCGAAATCCCTGAAGCTAAACGCCGCTTCAGCATGATCAGTCGATTGGTGAGAAGGACTTTATCTCTAGAAAGCTCCTTACGTCTATCACGAGCAAAAGAAATCGAAGTTGACTTGAAATCCTTCTTTAACAACTCCCACATTTCCTTAGTCGAAGAAAAAACGTGGCGAAAAGATAGATATGCATCAATCAAATCAGAGATCTCGGAGCAAAAGCCTCATCCTGGAGGAGGGAATTATTAAACTTCCAAACACCTGGCCCAGATCTAGCTGGATCTGTCAGATCAAGCTCTAAAACAACAAAATCATGGTCAGAATAAACACATGGGAGGATCCTACACTCACTAATCGAATCGCAAAGAACACGGGAGACAAAAAAGGTGTCTAATCTGCTTGCAATACTGAAATCGTGGTTGAACCACGTGAACTGACGCTCTCTAGGATGTTTGAAATGCCATGCATCTCTAATACTACAAGATGATTTGAAATCGGATAAACCCGAATCGACAGAAATGTTACCTCCCATTTTCTCTAAATTGGAATCGTAACAGTTGAAATCTCCCACTAAAACAAGCCGAGAGTTGGGAAAAAAATATGCATGAGCCGACCGAAGAAAAGCCCTTCTCTCAGCTGGATTCGTAGGCAAATAAAAATTAACAAGGTTGACATTAATGTCACCAAAACTGATTAAAAGACTGAGGACACGACCATCCGAGTCCCTTTGCCAAACTGATAGTCTATCTCGAAAACGGGTAGAACACAAAATCGCAACGCCCCCTCTTCTCCCAACCGCCGGGGCCCAAAAGCTAGGGCCACGCCAGCAGGAGGAAAAGGAGGACTGGAGAGTCACATTAGAAACCATAGTCTCTTGAATACAGCAAAAATCAAGATTCGCGCTATGAAAATAATCAGTGATCGAAATAAACTTCCTATCGCTCAAGCCTCTGACATTGATCGTGCAGCACCTGAAGGCAAAGGGGCTAAGTGGGCTCAAACAAATCTACATCAAAATCCTGACCTCCCGAGGCATCCCGATCCGGCCGAGGGCGCTTTCTCCGAAAAGGAAGCACACCAGCGAGCGGGGATACCTCGATGGCAGAAGCGCTATCTAGATCCACCTGTTCACTTGCTGCTACCTCAGGTTCTTTTGAATTGTCATTGGTCTCAGACAAGACATTGGGATCATCAGCATCCTCTAGAGCGTCACAACGCAAGACAGGAGCATCCGGCGGCGTAACAGAAGGAGCTTCCGGATCCGCAGAGAGGGAAGCACTCATAGAAGCAGCATCACTATCATCATTATCATTCACAGCAGCATCACCATTATCATCATCACCATTATCATCATCATCATCCTCATCACGAGCATTCTCTCCAACAGAAGGGTCAACAGTGTCACGGTAGGAGTGCGGGCGCCGGAACCAGGAGAAAGGACAGTCAATGGCCACGTGATCATGTTCCTTACAAATACAACACTTCATCGAATCAGGGCAGGATCTGGAGACATGACCGATGGAATCACAGTTGAAACAGACCAGGTTTTGGCAGTCTTTGGCCAGATGATCAAGGCCATTACATCGGCGGCAGGTCTTTGGCTGGTTGTCATACTGGACACGGAGGAGGAACTTCCCGAAGCGGAGATAACAAGGAATAGGGGAAGTTATATCCATACGGTAATGGCGCATGCCATTGAAGACATTGGGAAAACCCTGAACCCTTCCACGGCGGGAAGAGTAGATAAGGCCATACTTCTTCAGACGATGGTCCAGAGCTGTGTCCGGTAACTCGTACGGGGCGTCATACACAGTCACAAAAACAAGCTTAGCTCGAGCCGGATGAGGAACGGTGGTACGATTAGCCACATTGAAGGAGGACTTACTCACAAAAAGGTCGCGAAAATCAGAGTTGGAGAAGGAGATGTGAACTGTACCATTGGGTGCCCGCTGGAGGCAACGAACTGCCGAGGCTGGGATGCCATCACGGATTAAGCTATCAAAGATCTGCTTTGAGGTAACAGTTGTATCCTCTAAGGTAAAAAAGGCAGTGCAAGGTCGATCCGGAGTGACATTGTGCGGGTGGAAGTGATCTTTCTCAAAACGAGAGAGGAAAGATCGCGTGACAAATGGACGGGCAGCAGTGGATCCGCCATTGAGGCTAGGGCGGTCTCGGGTAACAGCCGCTGCGTAAGAAACATTAATCGGTGAACTTCCAAGATACGATGGACTATTATCAAAAGCAGAGGGGTGAGACAAGACCACACCAGGATCGCAGGAAGAAGCAGATGGTAAGGCAGAAGAGGGATTCACTTCCATATGGGCGTCCTCATTCGTTGAGAGACCAGCTTCTCCGGAGAGCGACAACGACACTGAGACTGGACTATATAAATCTTCAGAAGCATCAGCCCAAGAACGCGGAACATCAGGATTACCAAGATCAGACATGATGTAATGGAACGTACAGGAACGTGCAGAACCACGAGGGGAAAGGCCGCAACGACCCCCCTTGGGCACCGAAATGGGCAGGAGAAAATCGACTCACAAACCGATAGAGCTCCGCCCTGGGATAGCCCAACTATAAAATGATAAAAGGCCTGGGCCTCATCAGTGCAGTGCTGATGTCTGGGATGGAGGTTAAGCTTATAAAGCCACCCCAAATGTCCCACACATGTGGTACATCTAAGCCATGCCAGAGTGCTCAAACTAGCGAGCTAGTGAGCATGCGCAATTGCTAGCGGCAATGACTCATCCCAGTAGAGTGCTCAGTTTATATATATATATATTTATTTTTTTTTCTATTCATTTGTAAATACAATACACAAGTATATCACTCAGTTTCAAGTAGCCAGTTGTTAATTGCCTATACGTAGAGAGATTTACAACTGTATTCGAAGACAAATAAAGTTTCCATTATTATTATTATCATTATCATCATGACAGCAGAGTTAAAACGTCTATTTGCTAAACATCAAAATGGCACAAAGGGGCGAAAACGTAACCTAGAGGCCATGTTGGCTAACTAATCTCCACAATATATATAAAATGTATCTAGATTATAAAAAATATATAAATATAAAACATATCAATATTAAGATAGCTAAGAGTCCTTTTTTTTTAATTTTCTGTCCACTAAACCAAAGTTGATAGTATAATATAAAATACTCTAATTGAATGCTCTACGTTGAACGTCTTAGACATGATGAATGACATGATATAATGTGGTATTGCCGTCTCAAAATCGCAAGTAGGTTTGTATCGCAACCCATCATTTATAAGGATAAATAAAACTGTAAACTAGTCAACCCGCGCCTGATCGAAATTTCAATTCTTTCTACCTGCGAAGAAGATCGAGATACTATGGAATATCCACCAAGAACGTCCATGATGACATTTAACTGTTCCAGCTTGTATCCTTTGAATTGCTGTTTTAACTCATATCTGAGAGGGCCATACTTGCGGGTCTTTTCCGCGTCTTTCTTGCCGCGATTTTCGGTCCATGGGCAGCTCATTTCCAGTGTTGTGATCTTCTTGTCTTTGTGGTTAATGATGCGGGCATCTATCCTGTTAGCACGTACTTCAGTATTTTCCGTGTACACGGGGACGTGTTTTTAAGTGTTTAATCACCTTTTCATCATCCACCTTTACATCTGTACCTTGCACCTGCTGCCCTCTCTTGAAGTTAATTACCGAACATTTTTGCGACTTCCATTCCAGACCAATATCTTTCATTGCATCTTTGGTGATTTTGAGGACGGTGTTGAGCTTACGTTCAGAAGTTTCACAGATCTTAAGGTCATCAATATCAAATGAACTTGTGATCTTCCAGTCTATTGGTTTCGATAACTTATAGCTATCGGTTACTTTCAATTTCCATGCCACGGTGTTTAAATACAGAGTGAACAGACGAGGGCCGGGCATAACGCGTCTCCTTGTGGTAACCCTTTGTTAAATATGATAATATCAGACTGTTCCTGACCTTGACTCGTTTTATAGCAACGATGCGTGTATTCCAGCTGTTAGTCAGATTGCTGATGATATTGCATATCCCAAGAGGGAGTCGGTAAACCTTCATCATCTTGAGAAGCCAGTTGTGAGACAGAGTCATAATCTTTTCCTTCTATGGCAATCTTTCGATCAATCAGGAGACTATCCATCGTGCTACTGGACCCTTTCTTAGCACCTCTTTGTTCTTTCTCTATCAAGCTATACTGTTCTAAGTGATTATCAATAGGGACAAGCAGACAGGAAGTGAACCATTTGTACAATGTATTCAAGCAAGTAATAGACCTTATTCATAAATGGCGGTCAGATTTATAATTCTTTTATCCACGTGCAAATTAGCATACCAAGCCTCATTTTAGAGCAAGAAATCTTTTCAATTCACTGTATGGTATCGAGGCTTGGTAGGCTAATTTGCACTTCGACAAAAGAATTATAAATTGACCGCCATTTATGAATAAGGTCTATTGGCCTTTGATTGTCACTCGTAAAGTTACCAGGTTTGGGTATTGAGGGTTTGCAAGTGACGTCAAGGCGGCCATGTTGGTGTACAGAACAATGTAGTAAAATGCCTTTTGGGAATTTGACTCTATTATTATGCAAAACGTGTGCGCTATTTTCTATTGTTTTGTACACCAACATGGCCGTCTCGTCAAGTGGATGAAAACCGCGAATCAGTGTTGATTTTCCTTCCGAAAACCACAGTTGAAAGTCCTCCATGCTTCTCGTGATGGTTTAGAATGCCTTAATGATGTCATTGTCATTTTCCACCAAAAGTTGACAATCCTATCTGGTCCAGGGGCACTCCAATTCTTCTTTCTCCTCATCTCATTCCTGATCGTTTCTCCATGCACATAGTGGCTGCTTTCATCCAGGCGAGGAACTTTGTTGGCGATTGCTGCTGTTATCTCTTGGAGCCATTCAGCATTCTCATTGCCTTCTCCAGGCTTTTCCCATAACTCTCTCCAAAAACTGCTCGCCACATCGATGTTATTAAACACACGCGTACCAATTTCTTTATCGTCCTTGCCGTTCTTTGTACGTAAGTAACCCTTCACTCAGGTTGGTCTTCACCATCTCCTTCATTTCTGCATATTCTTGTCCTGGGTCACACTGAAATCTCCGATTGATCTTGCGAGACTGTTCTTGTTTCCGTCTTCCATAAAACCTTTGCTTGAGTTTTCTGAGGCATGACTTTTTCCTTTCCATGTATTCAATCAAGGTCTCTGCTGAAATCATCTTGCATTCTTTCTCCAGTGGCTTTCTATTTTTTCTTCCTCTCTTGGTAATTTTCTTGTTTTCCTTTATTCGTTCAAATTCAGGTTTTGTGATCGATAGTTCTTTTCTCATTTGATTAGCTTCTGGCAAATATTTGTTTTTGATGTCATCTTCAGTTTGCTCGTCGAACAATAGTTAATTTCCTTCTTCCAGCCTTTAAGTAAAAGAAACGCAATCACAACTGAGTACACAATGCAACTTACTCAGTATCCAAATTGATTGAAACGCTTTGCCATTGACTCTCCTGCTATTCATCATGCCTGATACTACGTGTTTATATTTTCCACATCCTTTAAAGACGGTCTTTCCTTTGTTCTTGTGTCCCCAAAGCGCTGCGAGTAGTCTCCCGGGACATTACCCAACGAAGCATACTAGATGTCTGCTTTTTGCGCCAGCTTAATTGCTTCACTATTTAAACCTGTTTCTCCTGGGACTTGTAATGCTGTGGTCGTATGCAAATTCACTTTTTCTTAAGAAATGGTATGCAAATTTCCATCTTTTTGAATCTCAATATCTTCTTCTTCTTCTTCTTCTTCTTCTTCTTCTTCTTCTTCTTCTTATTATTATTATTATTATTATTATTATCATTGTTATTATTATCATTATTATCATTATTGTTATTATTGTTATTATTATTATTATTATCATTATTATTATTATTATTATTATTATTATTATTATTATTATTATTATTATTATTATTATTATTATTATTATTGTCAATCAAAAATAGCAAGTCTTAAGCCCTGGTCAAACGGCGCATGATAGTCGATGATATTTGATTCTCTCCAAACTATCATCAACTATCATTCACATGGTCAAATGGCCAAAGAAGTTCGTGATAGTTGATGATAGTTCACCGGCAGTCGCGCAAGCAAATTCACTCGAGCAGCTAGTTCCAGGCTCTTTCCGCGTAAAAATGTGAGCACTAAAATGGCTTCCCGTAATACAAACTTGTAGAAGTATGAATTTATCGCGACGAAAGAGGGCTGCAGCTTGTTTACTAGTAATTGCCCTTCTTGACCGATGAACGTTTAGAGATACGCTTCTTTTTTGCGGTGTCTCTTCTACTTCTTGCGAGTTGACGCTTTCTTCAGAAGATATCTTCTCTATGTAATCTTGGCCTTCAAAATTTTCTTTGTCATGATTAACATCTTGGATGTAAACACGAATTTCTGAAGCTGCAGCTGAGCCTCGCGAGAAACTTCTGGGGGCCTTTTTAAACGAGCCTGCTGATTTTCGGGGAAAACACTGAGCTCACCAAAAACTATCATGAACTATCATACGCGTGGTCAAACGAGGAAAACTATCATCGACTATCATGAAGAATTTGAACAAGCTCAAAATGAACGATAGTTGCTGATAGTCGATGATAGTGTATGATAGTTGGTGGTCAAACGGAAGCGCGAGCTTCAACTATCATCGATTACATGCGCCGTTTGACCAGGGCCTTCAAGAAATCGAATAGTAACTGACCTCTACGCTGGAAACAACTGGGAATTCCAATACGGCTCCGAGATTATCAGCGACATTGACAAAAATCTTATAATCATATTTCTGATCACCATTGGGCAGACGAATTGCAGCGCGAAAAGACTTGGATCCACTTCCCAAAGACTCTCGGGTAGCGCCATTGTCCATTGAGTAGAGAAACTCGTAGCTTAGAGGTTTGTCCACGTCTTGAAATCCTTCACACGAGACGTTGAATTTGGTGGCCAGATTTTCGCTCTCGAGCGGCTTCACCACACAATTGCCTTTTGTTGGTGGTCCGTTCACCTCCAATGTTTTACTGACCATTCCCCATCGGCTGTCAGGAAACTTTCCCTTCAAAACAACTTTATAACCAACCGGTTTTCCTGCGTAAAAAAAATAGGTTATTTTGAAGGGTGGTGTGCAGTTATCTTGAATATAAATACTTTTTTTCAGCGTATGTAGTTCCAACCATTTTTCACCAACACCAGGGGCGGATGCATTTTTGGGTTGATAAAATTATATTTACAAATTATTTACAATCTTACGATATGCCAGTTTTATTATTTCAAATCTAGATGTCCTATCTCTTCGCATAGGATGTACTAAGGTGTCACCCATGTATCTGATTTCCTCGACTCACACAAGTAACGAAGAAATCTATTTATTTTCTAGTTTTTTAGCAGAGTATTTCCATTTATCTGCTTTTTATTGTATTTTTATTTTTACTAATATTTTTGAAAAATACAATCACACTTTTGAGTTTAAGGAATCTTTTTCGATGTTTCAAACATCATCATCAGCCATAGTGAGTGTAACATCACCATTTTTACAAGATAATCCGTGTATATATATAACTATCAATACAATGATTCTTTGTAGATTAAATGTTAGTTACGAGTAGGTAAAATTCAAACTAACCAACTATATTATAGAAAACACAACTGACATAACGGTAAAAGCTTAAAAGTGTAATGCTAAACTGACATGATCAACTTGTTTGTTTAGTTCGGGTTTCAACCGCTCAATGTGGAAGCTCTCCTTGATTTTGAGTTGATAGAAAGATAACTTCTGTTCCTTTCACTTACAATGACTCAGTTGTTAATATCTCGTCTTATAAGCTGTGTGACGAAGAACTTGATATTTTGAAATTTGGTTTTACATTTGCCATAAAACCTCCCCATATCAGAAAGAGTCAAGTATTCACGACATTTGAAGTTCTCCATGATGACCTCAAGAGGCATCTTTCGGATAAGACCAAAGCCAATGAAGTCCGGAATGAGATACACCATTTAGCCACCAGTTATGTGAACTCTTTTAAGCCTTCAATGAATGACTTAAAGAAACATGAAATAATAAAAAGACTGAAACATAACAAGGACTTCATCATCCTGAGACCAGATAAGGGGAACGGAGTCATAGTTCTTGACAAGGTAGTTTACAATAAAGCTATGGTTGATTTGTTGAGAGACAACTCTAAATTTAAAAAATTGGAATCAGATCTCACTCTACGCAGGGAAGGTCAGTTACAGCGGTTTTTACGTAAACTTAAGAAAAAAGGTCTCTTAGATTCTAACATTTATCGTGAAATTTATCCTTACCTAAAGTGCATAAAGTCAACGATCCTAAAACTGTCACAAGTTCGTTCAAGGTTATCCACAGGCAGACAACCCTAAGGATGCGAGAGCGGGTGATGTCACCTTATTTTGAGACAGTTGTAACGGCCGTCTCAACTGATCGAGGAAAACGTTCCATAAAAACTTCAAATCGCGATGTTTCTTTTCGAAACATGATTTATTTTATGGACAGCCAGATAAATAAAGTTCACTCACCCACTATTTTCTGCGTTGTCCTGAGTGATTTGATGGGTTTTGGGACGCTTCAATTTCCCCTTCAGATCCGACGCGTCGTCACATACAATATAAATAGACAAGGTGTGCAAGCTTCCAAGACCGCTCACGGCCAAGTGTCTCCACAATTTAGCCGAATTTCTCCCATGTCCAAAGGTCGCTCGCCTCCCAGCCTTGGGCACGCAAAAAGTTGATATTTTGATCAAAATGAAATTAACCAATCAAAAAGCTCAGATTTCCCCCAAGAGAGACAAAATTACATTAATCTGTGCTTTTTGATTGGTTAATTTGATTTCGATCAAATTCCAATACTGGCTCAGTCATGTTCCCGACCTCGTTCCCAGGATCTCTCTTCTCTGCCTCCATTGTCGTTGGAGGCAGAGAAGAGAGACCCTGGGAACGAAGTTGGGAGGCGAGCGACCTTTGAAAGTGGGAGAAATTCGGCTAAATTCTGGAGGCACTCAGCCGTGAGCGGTCTTGGAAGCTTGCACGCCTTGTGTATTTATATTGGAGACCTAAAGCACCACGACGGGAGGCACGACAACGGCATACCGGAAGTTTATTTTCCGTTCCTGTCATGGGCAGAACCTGAAAAGCTGATTGCAATCGGCCGTCGTCCTGTCGTTGGCAATCTCGTTCCCAGAGTCTTCGTTCCCCTTGACCAGCGGGTCGGGTTACGAGAGACTCTGGGATAATCCGTTTGGATAAAGTTTTTGATTGGTTGAAAGTCTGGGCATGAGCAATCGATTTCGGTCTCGAGGCGAGTGCCGCGAGGGGTTTCCCAGAGCATTGTATGATTGTTAATGATTGCTTGGATTAGTTCGTTGATTAGTTTGGAGCCAAAGTAAAGAGTGAGAACCTATTAAATCTAATGGAATGGAATTGTCTCTCACTGAGTATTTATGTCTTTAAAATGTATTCATACCGAATCTTCAATATTATACGAATCCATAAGATCTTCTCGTATAGTTACTTACGTACATGTGAGTGTCCTGGAAAGGTGCGAGAACCTTTAGCAGATGAGTTTTTGGGTAGAGAAAGAGTTACTGATGCAAAAAGAACTCGTTTGGCTTGTGACAGTGCTGTTGAACGCTTTGAAAATATCGTGGAAGGCCCGTCTCTCGCATGCAAAGCAATCCTTTCGGTAGGTTGAAAATTTTACTCGCGTTTCATTTGGTTTCATTCCACTGCACTGTTCTCAACCTCCATTGGAAGAAGAGTTCAGATCAGATATAGAGAATCAAATCAATGAAAGGAGATGTACATCTCACATCCAATGGAACTTGTCTTACATTTTAGGTACTTAGGTACTTTGTTATGCAAATACTTAGCTTAACGTTTATGATAAAATAAAAAAAAATGGTGTAATATAAAGCTTGACCATCCTCTAGAGCCTATTTCTTGTAACACTTAAAAGTCAGTTACAAAAATGACACTTTTCTCTTGAGTAATTAAGTACTTCTTTCTGAAGTACATGTACCTTAACATACCACTACATAAGGAGTTTTTTTTTCCGTAATTGCTCAGCCCACAGTATTAATAGGCCATTTCCGAGTTAATGTCTGCCTCCTCTTGAAAGCGAGTCTAAGTGCAAAGTTTTTGTTAATTGAAAATTAGTTTTCATTCATATGTAAAGACGAACTAATTACCATCACAAAAACTTCGCACTTAGACTCGCTTTGAAGAGGAGACATACGTGAACTCGGAAATGGCCTATTACAGTGGCGGTTATTATTTGCTTATTGAAGCCACAGTGGTCAAGTGTTTGAGACTTCAAAGGCTGGTTGACTGTATGAGTTCTGGCCCCAGTTGTTTGAAGGGGGGATAGTGCTATCCACAGGATAAATCACTCTACTGGATAACTCAATTGGTTTTGGTAGTGTTTATCTGCTGGATAGTGATTTATCTAGCTCCAGTTGTTCTAAAGGTGGATAACGCTATCTACCGGACAAATGACTATACACTGGAAAGTGCAGTTGGTTCCGCTATTACTTATCCACTGGATAGCGCTATCCATCATTTGAACAACTGGGGCCTGGTGGGTAGTGCTATCCACTTTTTGAACAACTGAGGCCAGATCTTTATCCAACCTCTTTTCTCTGCCTCCTTTGTCGTTGAGGACAAAGGAGGCAAGGAAGAGAGACCCTGGGAACGAGATTGGTCTTGATCATCTCTCAGATTTATATGTACCTGCATACAACTTAATACTGACAAATGTTTGATAGACTTTGTAAAAAATTATGTGATTGGTTAGCATCCCATTTAATGGAAGGGACAAAGTTTTTGACTGCTTAACCCATTGACACATCAAACGCCCTAGGATGACCACAGTTGACGACTAGAATCTCCCTGGAATTAGACAGAGTAAAATCTGTCAAGTCTCACTCCCAGGGGTTAAAGGGGATCAGTGATACCCCTTGTTACTCTACAGAAAACAGAGCTAAGTGCTGCCATCAATGAACTACCTGGCTCATTTAGTTTCATTACCTAGACACAGACTTGATGCTTTTACAGCGTGTTTGGGAGCAACTTTACAGCAGCCTATATTTCCGATAAATTTTAACAATTTTGTGAAACAAAAGGAGAAGGTAGCATTGCAGACTGTGCAGTATTTCTAGTCACTTGAGAACGTAATCCACACATCCCCTCAATTTAAATTTTGTCTCAACGGTTAAGTTGTCAGTAAATTATACTGTCTATTTTGAAGTCAGACTGACTTCTTCATGTTGGTATGTATAGTTGTCAACAGTTTCTAATGTAATGTTTTTTTAATGCCAACAAAAGAAATGTTTAGGTTCAAGGTTTGTACACAAGTATCCGTTCTTGTTTGGAGTGTTAAAATCAACAGCCTTAAGCTTTTTTGCATTGCTAGTCAGAGAGTTGAAGAGAAAAGTACCATTTCAAAACTTGTATGGTGCTGGCCACCCTACAGAAAGCCTTTGGCAGTGAGGAAGGAATTACATTATTTGGGGAGTAAGATGGGAAATGAACATTCTCAGGATAATATACAATGTATATATAATATTGTAACATCCAATCTGTCAAATTTGATGGTTCAAAATAGGTACTGACCTCCGATCATCTGGAAAAATGGAATATAAAGTGCATTAAGGATGACTAGTCTTAACCTCATGAAGAAGTTAATTTGGCTTTTGCAGTTTTTATTTTGCTTGATACATACCGGTAATTTCATTGACCTTTCGGTGTGCATCTCTCTGCTCTCCCAAAGGAATTTGACGTTACTTAAACGATCATGTGAATTAAACAGTTCTAAGTGGGGATGTTCATGTGCTGTGCCCAGAGACCGACAATTATGAACAACAGCTTTTCATTATTGTTGACAATGAGGTTCTTCTGGAAGTAAGTTCATACAAACAGAGTCTTTCTGCTCAGTTTGGGGTACATTACATGGTTAACCTAGAGTATCCAAGAAAGCCAACATGTCTGCACTGAGTTTCTTGAGAGTATGTATTTAGCATTCGTCAAAAAAAGAATGCCCTGTATAGAAAAGGTGTCTCTACTCTTTTAGCTTAAAGTTAATAGCCTCTTATTACATGTATTAACAGTTGCACCACCACAGGAGCTTGAACTAACCTGCATGCAAGGGTTTTGTTAGAATCTGGGACCTGGGTACTAGCACCCGTCTTGCACTGAGTACAGTACCCGCCATTGCTCAAAGGAGGTCTCAAGATCAAAAGCCAGACTATATATAGGGGTGCCTGCGCACTCTGTCACAAGGTCCCTTCTACTTTCAAACTTAATGGAAACCCTGACACAAAAACATACCTGAGTCCATTTCTTGATTTGTCGCACAACAGGCGAGAAATAGTACAGAACATGACCATGTCAGGCAATAGACCTCTTTAGACAGTTACGTCATAGGGTCAACACGTGACTTACATTGGGTAAACAAACATTTGTATTTGTAAAAGAAGTGCGCGGAGTGAGAATTCTTTTTCTTCTATCGACATAATTTCGCTGGTTTTCTTTCGAAATGGTACACTACTGTTGTGCTTATGATTGCTACAACAACTCAACAATGGAAGGGCTTTCTTGGCATGGCTTCCCAGAGGACAAGAAACTCATCAAGGTAAACAAGTGTTATCTGATCGCTCGATCGTGTGAAAGGTTTGTTTTACGGATCTGTAATTTAATCCATTCCCTTTATAGGTATGGATCTCGAGGATCAAAAGGGACCCGAAGAAAGATTTTACCCTCACGAAATACTCAAAACTTTGTTCAGACCACTTCCGAGAAGAAGATTTCGTAAGCCCGAACGCTAATAAAAGGTATCTACGAGCTGGAGCTTGTCCATCAATTTTTAGCTGGACCAAAACAGACTCCCAAGAGATCACTGCCAGAAAAGAGAAGAAAGATTGAGGAGATGAATGTTTTGCTAGAATCGGAATTAACGGAAACTGCATCCGAGGGGGAAGGAGAATACGTTGAAACTGGTAGGGAGAACTTTGTCTCACGTTCCCTTCAATGTGACATTGAGATACCTTGCGAGCATAGATTCTCAGTGAGTGTTTTGAGAGATCTAGCGCGCACTAGAGACAAAGAAAAGAAATATTTCAGCCATTTAACTGGGTTTTCCAGCTACGAAAAGTTCCGAAGGGTACTTGAGTTTGCTCTCCCGACTTCTCCAGTCTGACTCTCTTTCTTTCTCTTTTCCTTCTTTAGCTCCAACAATTTCAAGTGCTCCAAATATGTTTCCACACCGCATTCTTGTGATACAACAAACTTCTGTGCGCATTTTGAAATGCTGTCAAGATCTTCCAGCGAGCATTCACAAGAGTGATATGCTTTCTTTAACTGAGCTCGTGGTAAATAATCGTTAATGTGAGATGATTTAATTTATATTGTTTCAACATTTAATATGTGTTGATTGGTTGGTTCTCACAGAAAATCTTCAAGAACGTTTAGATATAAAATGTTTCGAATTAT
>OX421452.1:7974634-7977134 GCA_949126865.1 Montipora capitata | reverse complement strand
CATTTCATACAATAGTTTCAATTCTTTGTCCTACTATAAACTATCTCGTTTCTGGATCTACACTAATTATTATTTTCAAAGCTAATGTACTCCAGGGAAGTTTTCGTTTCTTGAGATTTAATGTAAATTTGAACATAGAATTTTGCTACCATGGATCCTACAAACCAACCGAGTATAGGGAGTTTAAGATCTACGACGCGACGGCAACGAAAACGTCACAAATTTTGCATATTTAATGAGCAAAAACAATAGCTTTGCTCGCTCTGCACGTGCATTTTTAGTTTTTTTGTACATTTCTTTCACGTTTTCGGCAAATCTACGACGTGAAATGACCAATTCTCAAGTTTTACGGAGAACGTGAACAAAACGCAGAGAATTTGAATTTTCTTTCGTAGATTCAATACCGTACCTCCTAATTCAGTTCCTGGAAGGTTACACTAGTTTTTACAGGATAGACAAGCCGACATAACGACGACAAAGATTAATAAACCTGAACTTGCAATTTTAAATGACGTTTTCGTTACTGTCGCGTCGCAGATCTTAAACTCCCTTATTATAGGGACTTTACGATCTACGACGGCGACGTCAACGAAACCGTCACCTCAAAATATAACTTTGCACTGTCGCGAGTTGCTTGCGGTTAGGCCATCTCCTTCGCGTCGTACATTGTGGGCGAAGTATCCTAAAACGAAATTGGTACGAGCGGTTTCAGAGTAAAAAAAGAGAATTATAGATTCACACTTGTGCGCTCGCGTTGTCAAAAATCCTCAAATTTGGTGATTTCACGTCGTTGTTGTGCAGCGTACCGCACGAATATGAACTAAAATGCGTGCTGCACGTGCAGCACGATTATTTTTCCTCTTTTAACCAATGATAATGTTGTTTCGTGGCGTTCTCGTTGACGACCGCGTCCTAAATCGTAAAGTCCCTTATATCAGAACGACGACGCGCCTTATTCCAACTACTTAATGGAGACGTATTTTATCCAGTTCAAGTCTGGCCCAAGGAAATTGTATCAACTTTCTGGAAGAAACCCATCGGAGACAAAGACACTTTCCAACTAATGCTATTTTTTCTGGGTAATGGATGCTCCCCTGATATCATAACAGAATGGATCTACTCTTCACAACACTGGGCAAGCCCACAAAAACTGGACAAAAAAAAACGCCAAGTAAGCTTCATCTGCAACAACATGGACTCCAATGGACACATCTGCTTCTATTTTGACATTCATCACAACGAATGGCTTTATCTGAATGGACAAAAAAGAACGAAAAATCAGAATGAATCAAATTAAGTTTTCTCATTTTTCAAGAATATTTAAACTCATACGCTTTTCCTTTTTTGGATAGGCATATCTTCATTTCAAAGAAACGAATGGTTTGCAAATAACTATTTCCTTAAAATAATAATATAAATTTTCTTTTCTCTGATAAATCCCTTTTTGCATAGATCACAATTCACTTTTCTTTCCAAATTTTCAGTTTTTATACACAAAAGGGAAATTTTTTTTTCCTTTCCCATTTTACTTTTTTGTATCTCAGGCTGGTTTTGGCATTAAAGGTTTTATTTTCACACAGAGTTTGTTCTGTTTACTAACCCCACTATGTGGTTGAGATTTTACCTTGTAAATTTCTCTCCTTCATTTAACAGCCTAGCCCTAATTTTTTGCTATGATTTTCCCTCAACTCACCATCCACACACACAGTATTTTCCCCCCACTTACCCACTTTACTAGAGATTATTATTTCGGTTAGTGGAGAGAAACCCCTTCTTGTAGGGGGATTCTTGCTGCAGCACCATAATCATGCCACAAAGGTTGCTAGTCTACTGCTGTTTTTGTTTTTTTTACTTTATACAACTAACTCGTAAAGTTAACAGGTTTGGGTATTGAGGGTTCGTAACTGACGTCACGTCCGCCATTTTGGTGTACAGAACAATGCAGTTAAATGCCTTTTGGGAATTTAACTCTATTTTTGTGCAAAACGTGTGCGCTATTTTCTATTGTTTTGTACACCAACATGGCCGTCTCGTCCAGTGGAGGAAAACCGCGAATCAGTGTTGATTTTCCTTCCCAAAAACCACAGTTGAAAGGCCTCCATGCTTCTCGTGATGGTTTAGAATGCCTTAATGATGTCATTGTCATTTTCCACCAAAAGTTGACAATCCTATCTGGTCCAGGGGCACTCCAATTCTTCTTTCTCCTCATCTCATTCCTGATCGTTTCTCCATGCACATAGTGGCTGCTTTCATCCGGGCGAGGAACTTTGTTGGCGATTGCTGCTGTTATCTCTTGGAGCCATTCAGCATTCTCATTGCCTTCTCCAGGCTTTTCCCATAACTCTCTCCAAAAACTGCTCGCCACATCGATGTTATTAAACACACGCGTACCAATTTCTTTATCGTCCTTGCCGTTCTTTGTACGTAAGTAACCCTTCACCCAGGTTGGTCTTCACCATCTCCTTCATTTCTGCATATTCTTGTCCTGGGTCACACTGAA
>OX421452.1:7957134-7969634 GCA_949126865.1 Montipora capitata | reverse complement strand
GCTTAGAGGTTTGTCCACGTCTTCAAATCCTTCACACGAGAAGTTGAATTTGGTGGCCAGAGGTTCGCCCTCGAGCGGCTTCACCACACAATTGCCTGCTGTTGGTGGTTTGTTCACCTCCAATGTTTTACTGACCATACCAAATTTGCTTAAAGGAAAGCGTCCCTTCAAAACCACTTTATAACCAGCCGGTTCACCTGTGTAAAAAAAAATAGGTTATTTTGAAGGGTGGTGTGAAATTATCTTGACTATAAGTACTTTTTTCAGCGTATGTAGTTCCAAGCATTTTTAACCAACACCAGGGGCAGATCCAGTGGCGAGGGGGGGCTGAAGGGGGTGGGGTGAATAGGGTGGCTGGCGACCCTCCATTTTGGCTCCTTTCTTTTTATTATTTTTATTTTTTTTTTGGGCTTGTGGCGCTTGCTGTCCTACATGCCCATGTATCTACACAGTTGTGTTGTGATTGAGTTAGTTGTGTTGTGTCTGATTGGATAGTGGAGTCAAAATTTTGTTTTTGCGTCCAACATTTGCCAAACATCCGTTCAACTTTTGTTGAACGAATGTTGGTCGAATGTTGAAACCGTTCAAACGGGCCGTAATTAAGAGAAGATAACAAATGTGGCAGTTATGAAATAGGCCACCTTATGACCCAATTACCAAGAAAAGCAATTGATCCCTGAGACCTTTCTTGTTCTTTACCTTTAAAAAATCCTGCTGGAATGATGAGGAAATCCTGCTTCATGTCCACCGGTAATTCGTACTTGTCTTCGGCCGACACATCCGTGCATTCATCCTTATCCTTCAAACATTCTTTTATTGTCCACTGATACTCACTAATTTTCTTGTTGCCAGAAGATTGCGCTGCGCCTCTTAATGACATTTTAGTTGCCGGGTTTACTCTTGCGCCACAGTTTTCAATGCACCTAAAAGGGAAACGCAAATTAAACATAGGTTATGGGCTTATATACCTCACATATAATTATATCGTGTACAGTCTCCTGGGGATTTACAATTCTCTGAAAGATATACCACCAACATCGGGAGGCTACCTCTACTCTTCAAGAACAGTGTGCGGATTCTTTAACGTCCGACAGTAATTTAACTTAATTTAATTTAATTCGATTTTATTCATCCAATAGATCATATTCGTATTCTCAGTATTGGACTGGAACTAGCTTGCAATGGAAGCTTATGCGGGGGACTGTACTAAAAAGTATTTGCATTTAAAAAGATTCGCCTGCATTAGCCTCCATTGCAAGCTAGTTCCAGTCCATTGCTGAAAATACAAATATGGTCTATTCAATGAAAGGGAAGGATACCAGAGGTTATCCCCATCGAAGATATCCGCCCGCAGCTGAATGCAATTGACTAAGAGTCGATTTTGATGAGGGAGAAAAAACCCTCGAAGTCAGATTGAGATCGACTGAAACTCAGCCCACATACCACCTCGAGGCCGAGAGTTGAACCCAGGACGCGCCGCAGGGGTGGAAAGCACCGTTCATAACCGCTAAGCCGTCCTGACTGGCTGTAAGAGGGGAGCCTACGGTTTATAGTTCTTATCAGAGAAGACTTGAGAATTTAACCATTTGCAGATGACATTACAAAACACTATTTTTAAGACCACGAGTGTTGGTCCGACCGGGGTACCAATTCGACGTACGAATTCTCTTCCTCCTCAGCGCGGAATTACGAGATTAATTTTCAAGAAGAACTACTCACCGGAGAAACAAAAATTGGACTGTATCAACTGAGTTGATAAAATCGTTGAAAAGCTGCCGTTACAGCGTCACCCTTCGTCGGAGAAAATTAAGGGAATGTGGGGTTGTGAGGGGGATCATTTACATGGTCGCACATTATATACATCTTACATTATCTTCGAGTGTTGATAGTGTCTCTCACGAGTAAGCGCATTAAGATACTGTCAGGCATGAAAAGATAAATTCGCGTATCCTCAAGCGGTCAGGTAACGTTCTGTTTTCTGTATAGATACTGATAAAATGTTCAGATTAATTTTAAAAACATGCATGTTGAGTAACTTGAAATGAGATATAAACATAATGAAAGAAATTCATGATGTCAATTTCAGCCAGCAAATTGACCTGCTCCCAGCTGAGTGGCTTCGTAGCTCAGTTGGTAGAGCATTGCACCGGCGAAGGGTAATGGGGTTCGAATCCCGTTGAAGCAGCCTGAATTTTTCTGGTGTCTGTAATAGGAAAAGAAGCGATCATTTAAAGCATTTAAGGACAAAAAATGGGTTTGAATATTTTTTAAAAACATATTAAGAAAGTTTTTAAAAAACGACGACGTTTTGACACTGAGCTAACGTCATTATCACGTCAAAATGAGTGGTAGGAAAGTGTATAAATACTAGGTGAAAACAATAAGGCAATCATAAAAGGAATCGAACTGTTGGAATGTTCTTTCAAACAGAACGTTTCGCACGGATGTAATCAGTTTGTGTGTTTCAACTTGGATCACGTTCCTTGATGAAAAGCATCTTACAGACGAGGCAACAAATTTTCCTTGACAATCTCGGAGTATGCCCGACACCTTCACCAGCGTATTGTTGGACATAATGTGCGATTGGAAAACCTTTCTTGGAAGCCCATGGGGACACAAGCATCAAAGAAAGCCAGTCTAGTTAAGTGCGAGGATCACCTCTATCTTTCATGTAAAACTCGCACTTCAAATAAGGTGAAGCTCGCTTTTTATTGGCTAATCGTGTTAGTTAACATGACGACACATCCTCACATGTGAAAGATAAAAAAAAGAGAGCGTTAAATTCTAGGACGACAACGACTACGAGAACAGTGAGCGCGCGCAAACCAGCGTCATTTTGGGCCTTTTCCAATTACACAAAATTCCCGGAAATTTCGGTGGAAATTTCCATCGGGTGAAAAACGTGTTCCATTTAACTCAGGTCCGTTCGCCGCCCAGTGATTGCGATTTTACGGGCCAAAATTTAAAAATGTGGCCGTGAATAGCCTGGAAGTGGTAAGACCTTTCAAAAGTTGTAAATGGAACACACATTTCCATCGGAAAGTTTCCAACGGGAAAACAGGACTACCTTTTCAGAAGTTCCGTTTATTCCGGAAATTTATGCCACCAAAAACGTGTGTTCCCTTTGCATCCCAACCGGAATTTCCGGAATTTCTTGGTAAATGGAAAACGCCCTTTGACGGGAAAAACGTGATACCGTCGTCACTTTAGTACAAGGTTTTGCAAAAATGTTGTCGTGTCAAAACACTTCAACAACACGGTAGCAGTTTGGCATTTTTCGATCAGCAAAAAGGCTCAGCTACCAGCAATAGGAATAACTGAGTCACCTATGCTGCTAACAAAGAGTAAGATTAATCGTCCGAGTTAGAAATCTTCTAAGCATTTTCGCTAAAAACGGGCAGTCAAATCTCTCTCGCTCTCGTCCTCGTCCAAGACTCTAAGGGTCCGTTTACATGGAAAGAGGATGATCCTAGGACTAGGATCATCCGAACGCGGTATGTTTTCAGCTTTCATTTTACGTGTGAAGGGTTGTATTTGCCTCAGTGCTAGGATCATCCTACCGTTAGGATAATCTTATCTGAGAGGAACGATGATCCTGGCGCTAGGCTGATCCTACCTCCATGTAAACGGCCTCCGAGGAGGCCCAGTTTGCCCACCCACAATCTTGAAACCGGAGATGGCCCTGGGGACCAGTTGTGAGAAACAACACGGCGGGATCTTCGCACTTATCGACTAAAAGCTCAAAAGGCCGACCATTTCTAATATGTCTGCCCTACGAAGAAGACGACGATATTGAAGATGTGCAACGTGCAGGACCAATGTTGTTTTCAAAATACAGAGTCAGCGGGAAGTAGTGACTTTTCGAGTCTTTCTGCAAGCGGTGTTCAAACACTGAGGCCAGAATGTGTTGCCTGATTCTAAAGAAGATGAGCTTAACGGTAACCAGCGTCGCCCAAAAAGAGAAAAAGTGCTGTGGCAATCCTGCATGTAAACCAAATGAAAAGTTGATCTCTGGAGCCGCGTTTTTGCAGGTAAACCAAATGAATCTTCTAGGGTGATCCTAGCACTAGGATCATCCTCTTTCCATGTAAATGGACCCTAAAGCTCTCTAATATCTTCACCGCGCGTGGTAAAGATATGATTTCATCAGCATCTGTAATAACAGTTATCATGCGCCCACTGTTATGAACGATGTTATGATTTTTTCAGCTTAATCCTTTGTACCTTTTTATGCCCTCTGAGGTCTTACTAGCGTTTTGAAAGTTTGAACTTCGACCGGCGAGTTTCACACGCTACTTTTTCGCGTGAGTTTGTCCAATCAGGGTTAGGATGGCGCAAGAAAAAAAAGAGCTTTTTAAAGATTTTTGGGGGGAATCTTCGTGCATCAGATTTTTTTTTATCTTGTTAAAATAAATGAAAGTCTTGTCTTCATCTTGAAGTCTTTTTTGGCGTGGCATTTAGCCGAGAACTTCCGTCACCCGCCAATAACAGTGCTGTACTGTGATGTCAAAACCCATCACACAACTCACAACCTCTTAATTTGCTCTGGCGAAGAGCTGCTAGCGATCGAAGCGTCAGCTTTTCAATTCCCAAGGATGGACAGTTTACTTTGATCGACTCAAAGTAAATTGATAAAAATTAATAGCGGAGCTCCGCGCGCGCGGAGCACCATTGGTAAGAAAATATGGCAACTCATCTTTGCGACAATTTGGTTTTGGTCATCGTACGACCGTCCACCCCTCCAAGGACGACTATGTGACCAGTATAACGTGACCATATCGCGGGCTCAAGTTTAGAGCTCATCGAGGTCAGCTGTTTTTTTTTTTTTTTTTAAGATAACGGCTGACTAAGTACTGGGTTTCGATTGGATCGCAGGCTCAAGCCAGTTTAACTTATTCTGAGAATAAATAACCCGGGAGCTCCGCTTTTAGGGTTGGCTAAATCTATAGGTAAGATATCGTTGACGTCAGCCATTGTCATAAACGTGCCAACCAGAGCCTCATTGGCTGTCGAAACAAAGGGTCTTTTGTTCCTGTGGGTGGCACATTTAAATATAAACAAAAGCAATGTTTGTAAACAGATACCTTCCCTATATATTTAAGTGGTAAAGTTGACACTCCTGAATTCTCGTGTTCCAAACACCCACCGAGAAAGTACCGCAGCTTATAACAATTTCCTCCCACGGCTGAACTCTGATCAAATGGCACACAATCAAGTTTTTGCTTGACCAGAATAAAAATAATATCGCGCTACGATAACTACCAGAGAGGAAATAATGTCGTGTCACCAAATAAACCAAAGTAAGAAACCCAGATATCCCGCTTCGATATTGACCAGGCGGGTACAAACAATATTGTGCCACGATATTGGCCAGACTGAAAACGATACCATGTTAAGTTACTGATCGAAGTAAAAACAATATCGTGCTCTCACTTGATATTTAAGATGGGAGGATCGCCATATTCAATGTTAATAACCTGATGTGCATAGGCTAATTTCCGTCCCCTTTTGCCCAGGACAAATGTAATGTTGTAGGTAGTGCCTGCTTTCATTTTTGTCGCGTCCAATGTAATTTCAAGTGCGGTGAAGTTTAGTCGACCAGGACCAGATCTGAAACAGCCGCCAAGATCTATAGAATCATTTCCGGTCACGTTTATTGCAGGAGGAGTTGGAACGGGAGCTAGTATCAGCTGCGTAAAACTTTCCGGCAGTGTAAAATGGTCATTTTTCCGCCGGCAAAACCAGGCAAATGTACAGTTTTTGTCCATGGGTTTCCCCGCTGTAAAATCAGGGTCGTAAGACTCTCCGGCACTTATTTTAACTGGTTTCTTATTTCCCACAGTCTTCTCTGATCCTCCGTCAATAATAGCATTAAGCGGGGATTCCGTTACGCTTACAACAATTGTTTTCTCGCTGTAAACACCCGGTGCTTGAGTCATGTTGATCAGAAAACGAGCTTCCAGATGACTACAGTATTCAAGAGTTCTTGGTAAGATAATAATCTCGGGGCTAGCCAGATTAACATTTTGTAGGTGTAGCAGCTTCTTTTCACAAGAAAACGTCCATTCGAATTTTCTCTCATAACTAAAGCAGTGAAGTTTGTTGTTTGTCTTGATAATTATCTTGTCTGAGCGCGTGAACTTCCTAATGCCACCGTCATCGAAACCAGGGACCTCGATTACCGGAAAGTTGCAGACACCTCTTGCAACAGCCACCTTCGATACTTTTTTCACACAAGAGATGCGGTTGCGCGCGTCCAACGTAACGTCAAATTCACCGACGTTGTAGTAAGTGTAATCGAAAGGTGTTGGCCTCAGTAAATTATTTGCTTGCTGACCATAACAACCTTTTCCTGTCTTGAAGTAGAACTCTTTGACCTGTTGGTTTGAAGAAATTTGAAAACAAGAATTGTTGCCGAACTCTCTCGCTGTAAGAGTAAAATTCACTGTCTGGTTTAGCGTGGAGGGCCCATCGTTTTTAAATGAAATATCCAGAATGCTTTGCTCTAGTTCAAGGGTAATCACTACTGTCTGACGACTAACGGCATTTTCCGCCGTCAAGGTAATGTTATTTTTTCCAGTATCAACGAACTTATGCATACTGCTCGAGCCCATTTTGTTTCCATTGCCGGGAAAACCCCAAAAATAAGTCACGTTGGTGCCGTTTGCAGAAGCGTTGAAGGAGACATTGTAATCCAAGGGAAACACGTTTTCTGGAAAGGACAGGCTGCAATCGTGCACGCTAAGTTCTGTGTAATTCGCGGTCCAATTGAGGTCTTTGACTTCATCTTGGATGACAACCTCAGCCTGTGCAAAGCCGAAGCTTACTTTATTAGAGACATTAACCGTTGCGATGTAAACACCGCATTTATTAGGGTAACGGTAATTTTCCACTCTATTATCCCGTACTTCATATTCTGGAGTAAAATTCTGTACTCCATAACGCCAAATGTAGTTAAGATGGCCCGATGGTTGAAGTGACCCTGGGAACGAAATATTGAAAGTGATGTTACTTTCTGAACTTTTCCTAGGCGAATCAGTTGTTATCATGACCTTGTTAACAGGATTCTGAACGATGATCCTACAAGTATGGCTATCATTTTTCGGGTTTCTGTTGGAGAATATAACAGTGATGTTGTATTCTCCGGCCCACGAGTAGGAATGGTGGACGGTCCATCCTCCGTCTGGGAATTCTCGATGGAAGTAACGCGTGCGTTCACTCGAGTTATCTCCAAAATCAAGAAAGCCGTTTACGTTGGTCCCATTTCTTACTGTTGCTGTCGCCGTGACAGAATCATTCACTGCAACGTAAAGTACACCGGTGCAAGGATCGCGTCCAGCTATGGTCAAATTGCCGCGCCTTATGGCAAGAACGGCGCCGTCCCCTGGTGTCTCCACATAAACCGTGGTGTTAATTTCTTCGCTATCGACCAGGTTGGTCACATAAACGGTGACATGGTACTCGCCGGGCTTGGTGTAGTTATGCCTGCTTATAGCCACGAAAACGTCCCCCACCGAAATGCTCCGGTTAACGATTGTGGGATTTCCGTCACCATAGTCGACGATGATATAAAGTTCAGAGCCTTGAGTCAATCTCCAATTGATTTCTGCTTCGGCGCGAACTGCTACTGTGTGATTAAAACTCGTATACTCCAAGCCCTCTATTAGATCCTGGACGATAATCTCAGCGCAATTAACAACCACTGAACTTATGTCATTGGAAGTGATCAGGGTAGGCCTGTAGCGCCCCGCCTTGGTATAAACATGAGGTATAACCTTTTCAATGGTGTTTACAACCTTTCCGTCCATGGTGTTCAACCGATATCTAACTTCATCCCCTTGATGCTGCGAAATCGTAAAGTTAAATGTCTGATTTGTCTCAAGGATTTTTTTCCTAGGCGAATCAGTTGTTATCATGACCTTGTTGACAGGATTCTGAACGATGATCCTACAAGTATGGCTATCATTTTTCGGGTTTCTGTTGGAGAATATAACAGTGATGTTGTATTCTCCGGCCCTCGAGTAGGAATGGTGCACGGTCCATCCTCCGTCGGGGAATTCTCGATGGAAGTAACGCGTGCGTTCACTCGAGTTATCTCCAAAATCAAGAAAGCCATTTAGGTTGGTCCCATTTTTTACTGTTGCTTTCGCCGTGACAGAATCATTCACTGCAACGTAAAGTACACCGGTGCAAGGATCGCGTCCAGCTATGGTCAAATTGCCGCGCCTTATGGCAAGAACGGCGCCGTCCCCTGGTGTCTCTACATAAACCGTGGTTATCTTTTTTACACAGGAGACTCGGTTGCTTGCGTCCAACGAAACGTCAAACTCACCAACGATATCGTACCTGTGATGGAAACGCGTTGGGTTAGATATTACAGCTGCATTCTGACCACTACAACCTGTGCCTGACTTGTAGTATTTATTTTCTTCATCTTGGTCGACGAAAGAAATGTTAAAACACGAATCGCTGCCAAACTCTTTCGCTGTAAGAGTAAAATTCACTGTCTGGTTTTGCGTGGAAGGCCCATCGTTTTTAAATGAAACATTCAGAATGCTTTGCTCTAGTTTAAGGGTAATCACTACTGTCTGACGACTAACGGCATTTTCCGCCGTCAAGGTAATGTTATTTTTTCCAGTATTAACGAACTTATGCCTACTGCTCGAGCCCGTTTTGTTTTCATTCCCGGGAAAACCCCAAGTATAAGTCACGTTCGTGCCGTTTGCAGAGGCGTTGAAGTAGACATTGTAATCCAAGGGAAACACGTTTTCTGGAAGGGACGGGCTGCAATCGTGCACGCTAAGTTTTGTGTAATTCGCGGTCCAATTGAGGTCTTTGACTTCATCTTGGATGACAACCTCAGCCTGTGCAAAGCCGAAGCTTACTTTATTAGAGACATTAACCGTTGCGATGTAAACACCGCATTTACTAGGGTAACGGTAATTTTCCACTCTATTATCCCGTACTTCATATTCTGGAGTAAAATTCTGTACTCCATAACGCCAAATGTAGTTAAGATGGCCCGATGGTTGAAGTGACCCTGGGAACGAAATATTGAAAGTGATGTTACTTTCTGAACTTTTCCTAGGCGAATCAGTTGTTATCATGACCTTGTTAACAGGATTCTGAACGATGATCCTACAAGTATGGCTATCATTTTTCGGGTTTCTGTTGGAGAATATAACAGTGATGTTGTATTCTCCGGCCCACGAGTAGGAATGGTGGACGGTCCATCCTCCGTCTGGGAATTCTCGATGGAAGTAACGCGTGCGTTCACTCGAGTTATCTCCAAAATCAAGAAAGCCGTTTACGTTGGTCCCATTTCTTACTGTTGCTGTCGCCGTGATAGAATCATTTACTGTAACGTAAAGTACACCGGTGCAAGGATCGCGTCCAGCTATGGTCAAATTGCCGCGCCTTATGGCAAGAACGGCGCCGTCCCCTGGTGTCTCCACATAAACCGTGGTGTTAATTTCTTCGCTATCGACCAGGTTGGTCACATAAACGGTGACATGGTACTCGCCGGGCTTGGTGTAGTTATGCCTGCTTATAGCCACGAAAACGTCCCCCACCGAAATGCTCCGGTTAACGATTGTGGAATTTCCGTCACCATAGTCGACGCTGATATAAAGTTCAGAGCCTTGAGTCAATCTCCAGATGATTTCTGCTTCGGCGCGAACTGCTACTGTGTGATTGAAACTCGTATACTCCAAACCCTCTATTAGATCCTGGACGATAATCTCAGCGCAATTAACAACCACTGAACTTATGTCATTGGAAGTGATCATGGTAGGCCTGTAGCGCCCCGCCTTGGTATAAACATGAGGTATAACCTTTTCAGTGGTGTTTACAACCTTTCCGTCCATGGTGTTCAACCGATATCTAACTTCATCCCCTTGATGCTGCGAAATCGTAAAGTTAAATGTCTGATTTGTCTCAAGGATTTTCGCACTATCCAGAACCACTCCATAAACTACACGTTGGACGCTAAGATTTCCCACAAGAGTCTTGTTATTTACTTTATTAGTGGCTGTAATTTCTATTCGGTGCCAGCCTGGCTGAGTAAGGTTTTTAACATACATGCCGAAGAATATTGCAGCCGGTTGTTTAGCGTTGGTTAAGTTCTTTGCTTCAGTAGAACCGTCAGGGTATGTAATTGTCAGATTAAAGTCAACGTGGGATCCATGAAACAATATCCAGCGGATGCGAGCTGTTGTTCCATTTTCGATGGCCAGAAGGGAAGTGCTTTCAAAGTGCAGCCCGGTAATTCTCTCTTGGATGACAACACTGCACCAGGCGGCTGCTATTCCGATGTCATTTCCAGCGATGATAGTCACGGTCTTCGAGCCAACGGTAGAATTGAAGAGGTGCGTGACCCACGGGATCAAGCTGGTTGCGTTACTTTGGTCACCAAAATCCCAGAAATATGTCACGTTGCTCCCGTGACTCGTACTCACAGTGAAATTCACAGACTCGGCGAATGGAAGAGCTTCAGGAGAATACAACTGCAACCCCGTGATAGTCTGCTGTAGACAAACATGCTTAGTGTCGTTCTTTCTTGTCATCGAGTTTCCGATTGATAAGAGAACGTTTTCGTGTCCTACGGTTTGAAAAACGTTTTCCAATTTTGATTCAGAATCAACGGAATAGAAAAACGCTACGGCCGGCGCATAAGAAACCTGACTGGGGCTTTCCTCTGTCCACGGATAGCGATTCCCCCGCAGAGTCGAACAATTTGTGCCGTTAATAATCGAACTTGCAAAAAACAAAGACGAACCAAATGTGGTAGTTTTCAACGATGCAGCCGGTCCAGAGGAAGGGAAACGAACGCCAAAGACATCGCCGGGTTCGAGTTGAAGACTTTGATTCGATGTATCAAGTAAGATGCGTTTAGGACCGCTCGTTGTGTAAGCCATGTAAGCCGCAATCTTTTCAAAGTCAAAATTTCCGGTGTCCATGGTATGGTTTTGGTGACAGCCCAAATTTGACTCCGTACATCGTCCTCCAAAAAGGCTAAACGCATTATTACCCACGCAGCTCGTTAAGACGTTCTCTGCGGTACATGTTGATGAGTTGGCCACGCACATCTTTTGCAGTTGACAATAACTTTCTTCAGCATTTACACACTTTGGTCTAAAAACCTGAAGAGAGAAATGAAATGAAACTTTAGATCCGTAAACATAACATAAGCTTGAGTTTAATTCAGATGTTTGATATAAACAAGAAATTAAATATATGCTATTTACAAGGTAATTTTTGTGAAATTTAAATGTTGAAACCAAACGTTTTCGGCTGTTTGCCAACATCAGGGTTAAAAATGACCGTCCGCACGCATCCGTTGGGAAAAGTTTGAAAACATAAGAAATAACTTGTTTGTTCATGCAGACTGGGGCGGAATAGACCATATTCGTATTCTCGGTATTGGACTGGAGCTAGCTTGCAATGGAGGCTAATGCGGGGGAATCTTTTCAAATGCAAATACTTTTTAATATATTCCCCCGCATTAGCCTCTATTGCAAGCTAGTTCCAGTCCAATACTGAGAATACGAATATGGTCTATTGTTGGATCATACACCGTATTCAAAAATGGCGGACACGCAGAACGACCTAGGTTCTAATACATGAAAGCGAGGTTTGGTAGGCCGTATTTCAATCTGGATAATTTGATAATTTTAGTAGCGGCTGTCAGGAGATTTATGTTATATGATATTCCGGTCTTATCAGTTCAATCCTCCTTAAATGGCGTGCTCAAGTAGTGCAGTGAATGACTCAGGTATTCTTACCAAAGATGACATTCCCGAAGCCTCGTTAGTTGGGCCAAATCCTTCTTCTCTGAAGAATGAAGAGTTGCGGTTCTGGTTGCGCGATGCGATGTAGTGGAGATTCCCTTAAAGGACTTAAAACAAAACCTTTGCTTGTAAAACGGTAATCACAAGGCTTTGATTTTAAATAATAGTTAAACAGTTGTTTTTCAAGAAGGTTTATCAGTTATCCTTTTTTTTAAAAATGCGCTTTGCGGAGTGGAGGAATACGTGAAAAGTGGACGCGATCGAATGGTGATAGATCCTGATCCGGACGAAATTTACACCAAAAGAAAAAAAGAAGATTATGAGCTGCACTCCTTCGTCATCACCCAGCGTGAAATACCCAAGCGATGGCTGGGGAAAATCTCTAGAAAGGATACCTTCATTCACTCGCATTTACTCACAGGTTTTCCTGTTGAAGGAGAAAATCCCTGACCTGGAGAAAAAATTCAGGGAACTCGAGTGGCGATTGTTTTGCTTCCCTTATTACCTTTTTCACAGGGTTTCCTAATTTGAAAACGATGAAGGCTTTGTATGAATTTTTACTGCCTGAGGCCAGTGGAGAAAACATTCAATATTTGTCCTCTGCAAGAGACGACATTCAGGCTGGTCATAGTGTACACCATGTTCCTTTTAATAAGAGACTTACTTAACTCTCAGATATTAATATCCATTTCAACACAAATAAGCTTAAAG
>OX421452.1:7944634-7947134 GCA_949126865.1 Montipora capitata | reverse complement strand
TGCGAAATGGCCAAAATTTAGCTGACAGCTGAGAAATGGGTGAAAATTTAGCTGATAGCTGAGATTCCAGTACCCCCATCCTGACCCTCTTATTAAAATCCATTTAATCACGCAGGTCTCCTGAACCGCTTAGTAGAGCGATTCTTTGCCCAGAGTTAACAGAAATGTAAAGGGATTTTCTCAAAACCCTATCTTTTGCTGTTAAAAATGTCACTAAAAGTGTCCACGCAAAGAGCTTTCCACTTCTCAAATAACTCAGCATACATACGGGAAAACGGGATCCAGCAAGCGGAAAGAAATCTCAAGAGCTTACAATAGTCAGTTCTCTTTATGACTTTTAAACGGTCTTTACCTGTTCTCCAGAGCCAAAAAGCAGTCTCTCTTTTTCCACTTCAATCCAAAATGATAGTGTCTCGTTTTCTCTCAAATGTCCGACAATGTTTCGCCTCATCAGTACTTCACTCGTGCCATTTTCAATTCGTTTTAACACGCAGTCTTTGTTGGGCGCTGAACCAATGATAATCTCATAACGTGAGCTAGAGGCACGCGATTCTTTCGTGAGGAGCACATGAACTTGGTCACTGGCGTGAATCATGAGCGGGAATTTCGTTGTAAATAAGCGATACCGGGATGATAACATGTTTGGTTTAAGTTGTACAACATCACAAATCGTTTCTAAAATTTAAAATATTACGTTTGTTAAAAGATGCTTCTCTGTATCCTTAACCTACGTAACGAACACTTCTGTGGGGAAAGCGATTTCCAAATTTGAGCGCGAAGAGCCTTTTCCTGGACACTGCCAGGTTGGCAAGAAGCACTGTTCGATGAAAGCTATCCTGCGATCAAGATATCCATTTCATGGATAGCGTGTGAATGCACCAGAGTATGACAGTGTAATTTGTCTAGGACTGTAGAAGCAATATCTTCTGTCTCTATTAACGGTTATAAGGGATTGAGTGACGCAAATTTTACAATATCATTCTGCTACCATTTAAACGGACGTACCCCCACGTATTGCGTGCCTATAATTTCAAGATAGGCCCGTAAGACGTACTTACTTTGATTACAGAGTTCGTTGTAGATCTCTATTTCCTTGATCCCAACTGCACCGCTGTCTCCGTACACTTTATTCACTGTAAACTTTATCCACTTTGCTTGGCGAGACAGGAATGTGAATTCCTGGAAATCTGATTTATTTGCTGCCAATAAGATCTGCAAAAAAAATTATCTGACGTTAATTTGAAAGTGTTAAAATAAATCTGTGCTCACCACAGGCGTAAAATACCTATTTGAATCACGAAACTATCACGATAGCGTAAAATAATGCCTCTCCCATCCTGCGGTCTCACCCATAGTCTTTATCAGATTTACAATTAAAGCTGGCAAGGATAACAACTCGCTAATGTTACGTGCATATATCTACTTAGTTCACCGCTCCCCTTAAGGGCTTTTCAGGGCCAATGAAACATCAAAGAAATGACAGAAAAAAACAACAACAAGAACAACTGTTACAAGTGCAGCAGCGAAGTTAAACCTCAGACTACCGCGATCAAATTCAACGAATCTCAAGGCAAGCGTCCTAATCAAAGCGCCGCACTGCTTCCCTCCGTTTGTCAAGTATCCTCTATGATTCCAAACGAGCGTTTGCTTTTGGTTTTAGTTTGATCAGAATTCCGATCTTACCTTTTCAGAGGAACAGTCGCTGAACTCCATCAGAATCTCTTTTATTTGACGCCCTGAGACATTTTGCATAATTCGTAGCTTGTTGATGGTAAAGATGGTATGGAGGTCAATTTTTATGAAAGAGCCAACTGTTCCACTGGGCGCTGATTCCCAGCCAGAGCTGACATTTTCGTCGATTGTATTTTTGCATGTGGTTGAGACACCACTGCTTGAAGACTCGTTCACACAGTTGCCTCCATACTTCTTAGCTGCCACGTTAAATGGGCTGCAAGTTGTGGACACTGAAAACAAATCCGACGAAAACCGAAAATGAAGCTGTTTGGGATTGAGATTTGAAATCTATTTGTCTATTAATGCTACAATTCCGTTATCACGTTTGGTGAATGGCGTAAATGTCTAGCCACAAGAGCTAAAACCAGGATTACTATCAATACGCCCGGCCAAATGACAAACTGCGATCTGTAAAACGCGCTTTTTTGCGGGCCAAGCGGGAAATCTGAAAATTTATTTACCGCCCTGATTCTGATTGGCTGCAGAGATTTCAAACAACTTCGCTTGGCCAATGAGATCCTGAGGATACCATTTTAATGCCAGAGTTGGCGCGAATTTTTGCGAATGAGTTTTCTTGCTTTTTCCTCAATTTTTGATCTTGTTCAGCTGATCGTGTTGTAGCTACAACTTTCCATATCATAGTTTCATGCCATGTCTCTGTTAAACATTTATTTCTTATTAAATTAATTTGTACGATTTGGCCTTACCTATATGATAATCACGTGACTTTTGTCGGGCATATAATTTATTTGTGTCCCAGCCTCGT
>OX421452.1:7927134-7942134 GCA_949126865.1 Montipora capitata | reverse complement strand
CTTGTAAATAGCCAACTGATTTGTCCCCGGCCAGTTGGGATTCTTAACAGTTGTTATTGAATGTTCTGTTCTGTCGTGATTGTGTTTCATTGGCCCTGAAAAGCCCCGATGGGGAGTGATCAATTAAGTATGTATTGTTTCCAAGGGATCTGAACCTATGACCTCTGCTATGCCGGTGTAATGTTAAATAGACTGCGAAACAGTCGTATTTTTTGCGAACGCAAGCAACGCGATAAATATTCAAACGAAAGGTCTGGAGCAAGTGTAGAAACTTTCTCACACGTCCGTAGGTCGTGTGAGGCTCGCGCGCTTCACACGCGAGGATCACGCTTACGGCGCTTCGCGCCTTCCGAAAATGGAAGAAAACGACTGTTTTGCAGTCTAAATGTTAAATGATATATTTCTTTCATTCATTATTCCTTTCACAGGAACACACGAGGCCAACAAATTGACCTGCTCTCAACTGTGGCTTCAGAGCTTCATGGTAGCTTGGTAGAGCATTGCACCCACATCGCAGAGTGAGGTCATGGCTACGAATCCCTTTGTAGCCACTTGAAATTGTCAGTGTCTATTAGAGACAATTGCTTAATAGGCCATTTGCAGCTGGCGGTCACATGGTACAAAAACCGCCATACTAGAGAGCAAGTTGCGCACTGGGACATCTAACTGAAAACAAGGAAACTTAATTTAAATTTTATTTTATTTTAGATGTTCCAGTGCGCAATTTGCTCTCCAGTATGGCACTTTTTGTACCATGTGATCACTAGCTGCAAAAGACTTATTTGTCCCGACAAGTGCGAAGATCAGTTCTCCCTGTCAAAGACGAAATGGGTGTCAAACAAGAAACCAAAGCAATTTTCAACCTCACTCGGGGTTTTTTTAATCTGGTAAAGGATGTTTCGGAAATTGCGTATAAAATCTTCGGCTACCCAGCGATGAGTTCGTTTTTTTCCGGCGTCAAATCATTAGTATTTGTCTGAACGCGTCGAAATTAAAATTCATGGAGGAAACGACAACGAGGATAGACTTTATTCGCTTGTACGTTTCGTTTTCCGAACGAAGATAAGCTGGCAATACTCATGAGAGAATTTGCTTTCAAAGTTGGATGTTTTCACACTCGCATGCAACCTTTTCAAACAACAAGGCAACAGATCAAACCTTTTGAAGGTCAAACCGACGATCTGTATTGGAGAAACAAATTGTGCGCGCGAATAAGGTATATTATTGAACGGTGTTTTTGGACGCAGAAGCGTAGGCCACAAAAAGCCGGAGTGCCTTCAGTTAAACAAAGTTTTTTACCTGACAGTGCATCGAAAGCAGCGACATTGAATCCTTTGCTTTGAGGTGCATAGTTTTTTCCGTTGACCTCGATGTAAGCTCGTCCACTTGTGGATGCAGTTCTACCAGGGTCGTTGGCCCCTTCAGATCTCACAGTCACATTGAGAACCTTAACCACTCCTACCCGTGAAAAAGATCAGTTCAGTGTTGAAGCAACTATATTCAGTCCTAAGTCAACTTTTCCAAGAAAAACTTTTGCTTTCTGTATTATGGTACTTCGCAGCCAACGTTTCCACATCACAAGCACAAAAGTTAAAGCAGATTGGCTCACGACTAAAGTTTAACTCAGAAAAACATTGTACATCATTCAAGGTCAGTGGCGACGGCGCGAGCAGAAAATATACCAATGAGAATCAGAATAGACTAGAATGCACTCATTTCTTCTCTATTCTATTTTTTCTATTCTGAATAGACCAATTTTGATATATTAAAATTCAGTCCAAAACAGAAGGCATCATCTCGAGGCTCTCAGGAATAAACTCATACAATTCCTTACATTGACTACTTTCACATTCCCCATAATACACTTTGTTTGCCCCCCAAATTTTGCATAAACCATTGTTTTTAAATGCTCTTGGGACACTACATATTACCAAGAGCATTTGAAGACAATGGTTTAATTTGGGGGGCAAACAAAGTGTATTATGGGGAATGTGAAAATGGTCAATTTATTCTCCAGAGCCTCGAGATGATGTCTTTTGCTCAAGACTGAATTTTAATATATCGAAACTGGTCTATTGGTGCGCGCGACGTCGCTACTGATGTTCCCGCTAAAAAAGCCTAATAATTGGCGCCCGATCACGTGGGTGTCCGATTACAGGTATCCAATATCAACAACTAAAAATGCAACTTCGTTCCCAGGGTCTCTCTTCTCTGCCTCATTCTCAACGACAATGGAGGCAGAGAAGAGAGACCCTGGAAACGAGGTTGCTAAAAATAGGCCACTTTTGGAACCTTTCGGTAAAACTCTTTCTTTGTCCCTCCAAACTTTGCATAAGCATTGTTTTTGTTTTCTCTTGGGACCATGGTAAGTCTCGAGAGAAACTGGAAACAATGCGTACCGTAGTTGGAGGGACAAACAAAGAGTATTATGGTATTTTTTAAAAAAGCCTATAGCGATGTTTCTCGTGAAGTCACCCATTGTTATTAATATGCCAACCAGAACCTAAAAAGACTTCTTTTGTTCTGTTCGTACAATTCAAGGAGTGATCGAGCTCGTAATTTCAAGTCAGCCTCGGCCGATTTTAAAATTACTCGCACGATTATTCTCTGAATTGTACTCAATCCAATTACCATTACTACCTTACTACCTTATTCATTATTGACATTTTGTTCGATATTCATTCTTCTGTATTCGTTATTCTTTAACGGAAACCGTAACGCTAAATATAGTGGAACCTCCACCCCCTGTTAAACGGCCAGTAATCAAAGTCCCGAAATAACTGTAGAATAATATTGTCAATCAAACCTCTATTTTAAGCGACCGCGGCCACCTTTTGGCCGTCCCGATGAGAGTTCTCCTATTGTTTTCATCTGTATTAAGCGGCCACCAAGAGTTTAATCATAGTTAATGCATGGAGATGGGTATGAAACTCGACAAGTTCCTTTGTTTCATGTTTTTGTCCGTTTGTTTGGCCTTGACCCTGCACAAAACACACCTCTTTTCGAGAAGATAACCAATCAAATCCTTCGATTAAATTATGCATGTGCAACTAATTTACAAACCCGTGCGAAGCGAAAACAAAAGATTGTGCAGGGTCACCGCACCGTCAATTCAACATCGATTGCGACAACATTGTGAGTCATGACGTCAAAGGCTCACTAGTTTAAGAATGCAATGTGAGTGTACGCCGCAGAATTAACATAGTACACGGGAGTTTTGGGCTTTCAGACTTTTAAACTCGCGTTTTGCATATATAACAAGCTACATTCACACGCTGAGACTTTAAGCTAGTGAGCCTTTTCCTGGCCAAACTCTCGCAACAGTTCAACGCAACTTCTTGCAACAATGTTGGGCACAACATGTTGCATACGTTTGGCCACCCTGTAGCGATATGTTGCAACATGTTGGATGATGTTGGATCAAATTTGAAAACGGTCAAATTTTTCGTGCAACATTTTGCATGTTGCATTATGTTGTACTCGTTTGGCCACGTTCACGCAACATTGTTGCGCTTGGGCATGCGCGTTAGGTCCACTTCTTGCGCGCCAGGGGCCTCGGGCACATGAACAATGACATGTTGCGTTGAAAATGATGAAAATGTTGCGTGCGTTTGGCCACCCCGTGCAACACATGTCGCAACATCATGCAACAATGTTGCAAGATGTTGCGTTGAAATGTTGCGAACGTTTGGCCAGGCCTTAATGTCACTTTTGATCCAACCCTCTGAGGTCCAATCGGTCAGAATGGCGGACCGTGAGATCCAAAAGCTATACACTCAAAGTAAACGGCCTTTGGATAAAAATTAAAGCTCAATATTTTTGCCAGTGAGGTGTTAAGTTAACACAATTTCAAAATCTGAAAGAAAAAAGGAAGTGATTTTTTTATCACAGGGGCAGTTTAAGTTGGGAGAACCTCATCTCAACATTTTGACGAGAATCTGTTTTTTCTAAAAGTACCGTGTTTTTGTTCGGTATTAGAGCTATCTCTTGTGCGAAAGTTGTCACAAGCCTCTCAAGGTGTTTGTTTTAGAATATTAAAACCGAAGTTTCTACTAAAGATTCCTCCATTACGCGGCCCCTAGCCGTTACCCCGAGGGTGCCCGCTTAATAGAGGTTTCACTGTATTCCTTATTCATGATGAAGTTTATTTAAGTGTCAAAGTCTTCTAGCTGGCTATGTACGGCCTACTAATAGGGGACACTAAATAGCAATACTGTAAGCCCTTACTAATAAATAAAAATATACATAGAATAAAATTCACAAAAAAGTACAAAAATATGCTTCCTAAAAATGTTGCTAAAAAGTGATTGATACGAAAAGAGTACTTACAGAGAATCAAAATTTACAAAAATATGCATCCTAAAAATATTACTGAGAAGTATAAGGACTTTTCACATACAATAATGCTAAATAATTTAATAGGTCCTTCTAGTCTCAAAAATGTTCGTTATGTGCAACATAAGAAGAAATTTTTACATCCCTCTGTAATAAAAAGTTCAAGATCTACCTTTCGAAATTTCCTTTTAAAGCTGTGAATTGGTTCTGCAGTTTTGACAGCCTTGCTTAATTTAGACCAAATCACTGGACGCACATATCTTAAGCTGTGTCTCCGGTAAGTTGTTGTGTTATATCATGGAATAAAGCTAGAAGTTCCCAGAATTTCCAAGTTCATAGCGAGAATTATCTCGTTAAAAAAGGTCCTTTATGTACGGAGGGCATATATTGTACCTTGCCTTACAGTTACATGATTATGTCTATATCCTGCAATCGGCGACAGACTAGTGTCGTGGGTTTAGCTTTTCTCAAGAGTTCGTCGTACGAACTTCTCGTATCACGGTAGACGGCTCTTCCACTCGCTCTTGTACTCGCTGAAAATCCTAAGTTTAGCTGACGTTGTTAACATGTTTCTAAGCCCCATCAAGACTCCAACCTTGCTAGATGCATTTTTGCATACCTCACAAACATGCCTACTAAAATTCAAATGTTCGTCGATGGTCACTCCTAGTAATTTAATTTGAGAGTTACTCTCAATCGACTCTCAGTGTCAGTGTTCATAACATCAATTTTCATTCGTTTAGTTTTATGCTTCGGCCCGAGACTCACCGACTGAAATTTCTCATGATTACACATGAATAGATTGTTCTTATACCAATTTGAAATATTCTTCCGCTCATGGTTCAGAATAGTACTCTCAAATTAACGTCTTCGATTCTTTCCCCGAAGGTTTAAGCTTGGTGATCATCCGCATACATCATTACACTGCACTTATCACTTTTTATTATATAGATACTGATGAAATACCAGGATTTCTTCTTTTACTAAAAAATCTTATCTTCACCGCGCGCAGTGAACGTATCATTTTTATCTTTCACATGTGAGGATATAGCTGTCGTCATGGTAACGAACACGATTAGCCAATAAAACGATAGCTTCCTCTTCATTTTATGATACTTTTGTGCTTTAATATAATTCATCTCTACTACATTAACATTTTTATTGCAAATTTTACATTATCATGATTTGTTTTTCATAACGTTCATATCTTGTTTCATGTTATACAACATGCGTGTTTTAGTGGTTGGTGAACACTTTTTCATCATTTCGAAAATGAATAAAACAAGTTGTTTTAAATCTAGACATTTCATCAATATCTATATAATAAACAGAACATTACATGGCCGCACGGGGATACGAATTTTATCTTCGATTCGAGTGCTGAAAGTATCTCAGTGTGTTTGAGTAGTAAGTTGTGTTTTATTCCCGCGTTGTCAATGCGAATTGCCTACTGATTTAAAAAAAAGAATTAAACTCTCAGATAAAGGGACTGTGAAGTTAATTGTTCTGCTCCAAACTATTAAAAGAAATAAAGGCAACCCTAAGGCAAACTGACTTAGGAAGTTTACTCTGCCGCTTCCAACTATTAAAAAATAATGAGCTACAAAAAACGCCTCCGAGTCAAGTTAAAACAGATTGACTCCTTTTGAAACGTATTTGTATGTTAATTGAATCCTTTAACCTGGCCATGAACAAGCCTTTAACTGAATACTATAACTGAAAAGGGTTCAAGTTGGAAAAAACATCGCCTATTTAGGATTTTTAGTCATTTGCGCAAAGTAAAAGTTGAACGCGGGATTCTGTTATAGAGCTTCAAAAGGTTTTTCAAATTGTTAAGGAAACCATAGTATGACGAAGTATGAAGAAACTTCGTTTAAGAAAAGAAAGAAAGATAAACAACGAAAATACCATGACGTTTGTGCGACTTCGTGTCATCATTGCAAAATGTAAAGAAATTAACATGATTGGTAGGTGTAAAAAGGCATAAAGCCTTCCCACTTTTTCTCCATTTAAGGACGTTCGCGCGAAAATTTTTCAACATTGATTTTTTTCTGAAACTTTTACCACTGTAAGATGATGAGTTAGTTATGTCAGAAATGTAAAAAAAATGGGGGGTCACCGACTTCGTTTTGGAGAGAACATGCCCGGAAAAACACCCAAAATGTGACAAAATCGGGCTTCGTTAGCGAATAAGGCCAGTGTCTGTAAACCCAAATATATTGCAATTAAATCTTTGAAGTGAAATCTTCTCTGCCAAATATTGTTTAAGTGGACTTATTAAGTGAATTTAGTCAACTGGTGAGGTTCCTTAAAGATCAAGTTCGCATTTAGCGACCACAGTTTCACGCGCCTTGCAGCCGCAAGATGGCAGGATTTGATGTCCCGTGAGCAGAAATCTTGAAATTTTTTTAACTTCCCACATTGATTTTTTTGTTCATTTTTGGAAAACGTGGAGATAATTGTAAATAAAATCCGTTTCTGGAAAGAAAAATTGGGGTCACCGAACGTCCAAGACCGTTAAATCCAGGCAAAGCTATAGCAATGGTTTTTTGCCCTACCATTTCTCATTTTATTACTTAGCGCGCGCGCTCGTGTATGACGTGGCGTGTGCATTTGCGTGCGCAGTAAGGATGCGCAGAAACAATTGGCGCGAACGTCCTTAACATAGTCCGACCGACCCATATTTTGCCCTTTCAAAAAACACAGACTGAGTTAGTAAAGCACTTTTTAAACTTTTAATCGAAAATATAAACACTGGTTTTTCCCGGGGTACAGATTTTCACTTTCAACGTCTACTCCAGGGTATTAAAACGTGACATTTTTCCTTCCAAAGGAGAGCCTTTCTGTCAGCGTGGGAGGAAATTAGACCGTGAACATCAACTCTCTACTCGTTTCACTCGATTGATTCTTTAATTTCTGCAGCTTGAAACACCCCAAAATTGGAAACGCATTCCACGGCAAAGAGAGAAAAAGGAATGGTTGGCCTGAATAAATTGGAGGCTGGGATTTTGACTTAATTGCTCATGCTTCACTTTAATTTATTTATGTTCACGCCTATATTTTATGCAAATACTTCCACTCATATCAATTTCCTTACATTTGACATTATCAAGTCATCGAAACGTCAAGTTATTTTTAACGTTACAATTTCTTTAACGACTTTTTCAAAATTGATAAACTTTTCAAACCTTCCCCTTCCCCGCTTTATTTTTCGAAAACATTCCTGTGATTCGAAAGTCCTCTTAATTGTTTGATTGTTGTGGACGTACTAAAAAGAACTACCGCCTTGGAGTAACGTTCGCACCTGCCACTAAATTCACCAAAAGACAACTTTGAACAACAGAAAAAAAGAGGATACACAGTCACTTAAGTCTCTCGCTATTACAAACTCAAATGCTCAAATATCGATAACGGATGTACCTGGCAGCAAGCGATAGTTGACTGTGAAAAAAAGGAGTTTCTATGAAACGTCTTTCCGCCTTCGTAGCGCTTCCCAAGCTTTCCGGCGAAACCAATTTTTAGCTCCCGACGAAACAAACATATTTTGTTTTGTTGAAACGACTGGTTTTAGAAATGAACTACTCATGAAAAACTAAAAGGGGCTTTCCTCGATGCTTGGGTCAAGAACATATATGTTCAGGATTGACGAGAATGAGAGAGCGTTCGCCGGATTGACCGTATTCCGGAATAGGAATACATGGAGTAGAAGTTAGAAATCCTTCGTTTTCACGAGATCATGATTCACATTAAAATTGTCACACACCTGCTAAAATGCTATTTCAAACATATCTTTATTAATATTATCCTTGTTGCTTCAAAAACGCCAGACATGCCGTTTTAAATCATCACTACACGTATTCTTATTCCCGAATAGGATCACCTAATCGAACGCACCTAAGGTATATACAGGTCATCTGATTGTTGCAAATATATGTGTCAGGACACGCTCGGGATAGGTATTCGCAAAAATTTTATTTTACTAGTCCAACAGTCCACACTTTTTATGTAGCGATGATACAGATTCCAAGTAGGGCTTACTTGAAATTTTTAGGGTCGTCCATTAGTTGTTTTGTTTGAATAACATGCCGCAAACACTAATCTTATAGAGCAGAGGAGGAACGGGAATAGCAAAATGGCGTGCTCTGTTGATGAAATAAACAATCTTCTTCGTGATTATTTCGTAGTTTCGTAGGTTTCCGTACGTTCCATGCAACTTGTCTCGTTTCGATGACCACATGAGAAAGGAAGATTTTCATAGGCTGGTGCCGCAAACCGTTGCCACACAAGTTGCAGGACAGATGTTTTTCTGCGCAATGCTTAAAAAATTCGTTGCAACCGTTGCGGAAGTAGAACTCAATTCTACTTTCTGCAACGGGTCTCGCAAAGTTGCGAGGTATGTTACATTGGGCAACGATTCATGCAACTTGTCTCGCAATGGCGTTGCGAGACAAGTTGCTCGAAAAATTGCATTGTAACAGCACCGTTAAGTTGCTGCTACACTGTGAAATATTCCGTGCAACTTGTCTCGCAATGTTCTGGCGACATGGTGCGGGACAAGTTGCACGAAACATTTCACAGTGCAACATACCCGGCAAGGGCCAAAATCGTTTCCAGACAAGTTGTACGAAAAGTAGATCTTAATTCTACTTTCGGCAACGGCTCTTGCAACTTTTGGCCATTGCAGGGCATGTTACACTGTGAAATGTTTCGTGCAACGTGTCCCGCCATAATGTCGCCAAAACATTGCGAGACAAGTTGCACGAAACATTTCACAGAGTAACAGCGCCTTTAGTGAACGAGGTGAGCAAAATCACGTAAGACTTACAACTATGGAAAGTTATATTTTGAGGTGATGTTTTCGTTTTTGTCCCCGTCGTAGATCTTAAAGTCCCTTATAATAACATAACAAAGTAAACTCATATTTATCATGGGTTATGCAGCCCATTGTCTGGGCTGTTGCATAGCATTTTGTTACAATGCTTCATTAGCGGAGGGCTGGTACCTTGTATTTAAGAAAGAAAGCAACATGAGGAGCTTAACTTGGGTCAGGAATGTGGGTCCCCGCTGTTTAGGTAAAAAAAAAATTACCAAAATCTCAGTGGGAGTTGTACACTAAAAAGGCAGAGCGAGAGACAAAGGGAGAGAGAGGTGTTAATCTCGACACATTTGTTGGGCCGACTTCGTCATAAAGTTTTAATGACGACAAATAACTCAAATTACTTTAAATTAATTTTGAGTGATGTGTCAAAATAGTTCAGAGGCACAGCATATCAATCTGAAATATTTTCTAAAACACGGTTTACAACGGCCAGCATCATGCAATTAAAAAATGGAAAATTATTTCTTTATTCTCTTTATTTCAAATTAATTTAAACACAGGCAAATTATTTCTTAACTTTCAGGCTGCCGAGATATAACTTGTTTTGCCTGGCATACACTTTTCTCAACAGCAACGGTGAATTGGTTCTTTTCTGATTTTAAAGCAATCCATTTTTAAGTTTTATACTTATGGAACTCGATAACTGAGGAATAAAACTCAAGAGCTATTACACCTTCGAACATCTGCTTCCCTAATTCTCCGGTTAAACATGAAACGTTAGTGATGTATTGGTGTATTTGTTAATTTAAACACAGGCAAATTATTTCTTAACTTTCAGGCTGCCGAGATGCAACTTGTTTTGCCTGGCATACACTTTTCTCAACAGCAACGGTGAATTGGTTCTTTTCTGATTTTAAAGCAATCCATTTTTAAGTTTTATACTTATGGAACTCGATAACTGAGGAATAAAACTCAACAGCTATTACACCTTCGAACATCTGCTTCCCTAATTCTCCGGTTAAACATGAAACGTTAGTGATGTATTGGTATATTTGTTAATTTAAACACAGGCAAATTATTTTGTCAGTTAGCTTTCAGGCTACCAAGATGCAACTTGATTTGCCTGGCATACACTTTTCTCAACAGCAACGGTGAATTGGTTCTTTTCTGATTTTAAAGCAATCCATTTTTAAGTTTTATACTCATGGAACTCGATAACTGAGGAATAAAACTCAAGAGCTATTACACCTTCGAACATCTGCTTCCCTAATTCTCCGGTTAAACATGAAACGCTAGTGACGTATTGGTGTATTTGTTAATTTAAACACAGGCAAATTATAATTTCTTAACTTTCAGGCTACCGAGATATAACTTGTTTTGCCTGGCATACACTTTTCTCAACAGCAACGGTGAATTTGTTCTTTTCTGATTTTAAAGCAAACCATTTTTAAGTTTTATACTTATGGAACTCGATAACTGAGGAACTGGGAAATTTAGAATGCCCAATTGTAGCTGTGTAAAATTTCATTCCGGGCTAATTGATTTCCCAGCATGTCACAGGGAGGCACATTCAATATTAATCACATACTTATCAATTTCCTAGCTGCTATCATGATATCCTGATATCATGAAATTGAACCTTACAGCAATTATTTTACCTCAACGTTTGAGCGTGAGCCTGTATACCGGGAAGGCTTCCAGCACCGAATTCCCCGACGTCAACATTGTTTACTGCCTCCATAACTCGTTTGAAAACATGAATACAGAAATCCATGACATTCAGACGAAGACTGCTTAATTAATCCCCCCACAGAGGCCAACCAAAGTTATTCCGTAAGCTTCGCCCACGTTTTTACCAGAATTTTGGACGGCGAGTCTAATCTGCAGGTTGCAGGTCGCAGATCACAGGTTGCAGGTCATTGTTTCACCAATACAGAAAGTATCCTAAACATTCTTAAAAGCTAACCTTAGGCCTAAGGTTAGCTTTTAAGAATGTTTAGGATACTTTCTGTATTGATGAAACAATGACTGCAACCTGTGACCTGGACCTGCGATCTGCAGATTAGACCGGCCGAATTTTGGAACGTGATCACCATTTTCCCGCAAAAAATTACCAACTTGAAGGCGACAAATCTTTCTTCGAAAGAGCTGAAAAAACTTTCCTTCGACAAATTGGCTAACATTTTACCCTGGATGCCAGAGGTCTTCTCGCTCACCAGCGGCGAAGAGCGTCGAAGTAGTGCTGGTCGGCGAGAGACCACGGCGACCTGTACCATTTTTCCCCGGGTGAGAGAGTTAATCCATAAATCCTATAGAACGAAAAATGGTTCCGTGTCCAAGCACTAACAATTTTCCTGTTTTACTCTCCCTTCGACACAGTACCAGAAACTAACCCCATTCATTCGTTGAGTTTATATTATGTGCCTTATTCTCGTATTAAATGTTCTTTCAACTCACTTGATAGTTTAAAGCTTTAAAACCCTATATAAAGATAGCACACAATTATTTTATAACGCCTCCAGTTTCCAAATTAAATGCAGTGTTACCGTTGATCGATGAGATAAACTGCCAGCAGCCTGTAGTTATATATAAAACGGTAAAATACTGAGCAAACTATTAATCAAGGCAGACGAACACTTTGGCTCGGCCAAAAACCTAGTAATCAGTTTAGAATCCTGGCACAAGAGATGGGCTACAGCGCCACGGGGGCGAATATTGTTAGACAGACACTTTCTCGATCTGAATTCTGATAGAGTATATAACCTACACAGCCCTACATGCTTTTACCATTTAATTCGCTTGGATCTTCCACAGCTGTCATTTTAGAAGGAAGATAATCTTATTTCGTTCCCGAAAACAGGAATTCGTTTCAACGTTTTAACACTAGTGATATCTCAAGTTAAATTGCATGCTTATGTTTCATTTAATTTTCTTCACGCTTCAAGTGCTGTTACGTAAAGTTCCGTTGATTGTGTGTTTGGGGTGTTACAGGGCTATGGTACAGGCATCCTTCGGAATGGAGTCACAAACCGCAAGAGGACGTTGTAAGCGACAACTAGCCCTACAGCTTCTTAACAAACATCGTTGTTTCTTATCGGCTGAAACGCCGGAGTACACTGAATGGAAACTTACCAGAATTGTGCTCCACAGAATACTTGCAAGCAAACGACGATTTTGTAAACTGCAAAATTAAGGTATCAAGAATTAAAGCACCGTTAGGAAACCAAGTTCATTTTAAGGTAAATTGAAATGCTGCAAACTCACAGATGCAATGATCCAACAAACTCAGTTGCAAACTCACCGTGAGCAAAGATAACGTAAAACGAACTGCCCAAGATACAAGACACATTTTCTTTCTTCAAAAGGTCATTTTTTGCTTTTTCAATTTCGAGAAGTTAACACGATAGAAACAGTTGATAGCAAAGTTCGCAGACTTAACCTTAAACGTTCTTTCTTCCTCCGTGTTTTTATTAGGCAGGAGAATTTTTCCTACATGTCAGTTCGAAGCAATTCATTGGTTTAAAAGTCATCAATATTTAACGGTATTTTCCTCGGTAATAGCCAAAACGCGGGGCCGGGGCCGGGGCCGGGGCCGGGGTCGGGGTCGGGGTGTCTTTTTTTCCAAAATTTTCTTTCATTTTGTCGTCATTCTCCAATGACTGTCATTTATGGTGGCAATAAGTCAAAAAAATTGAGGAACCTACGGAAGCTATGGAAGCTCTTAACGGGCATTTTAGTTTTTCTTATAGTGGTACTACGACCAAAAAAAAATTGTTTTTCCTTTGGATTTCAAAACTATGTTGACTAAACACTAACTCACCCAAGTTTTAAGTTCTGATTTTAAAAAGACACCTGTTTATTTTAGCTGGAATTTTCTTATTTATTGGTCCGCCATAACTAACTTCAAAATCTTGAGAGAGCTGGGTCGAGGAGAAAATGACGTCAACCACTCACTAGTTTAAGAATGCAATGCGTGTGTACGCGGCCTAATTAATATGCAGCACGGGAGTTTCGGGCTTTCAGACTTTTCAAACCCGTGTTTTGCATATATAACTAGACCCTCCGTGAGGGTACACTGGGTTGCCTGTGGTACGTGCAGCGTTCCAGGCAAATTGTGACTGGCCCACGGGCCGATTACGGGCTTGCAAAAACAAAGCAAAAGGTAATTAAAAAACCATGTAATAAACTACTTACTAACCGAGCTAGCTCGAGCCGTACTGGGGAATATTGGCCCTGGGTCGTTTTTGTACGGACCTTGCTGCGCTCGGTCCGTACTGCCACGACCTCGGGCCAATATTTCCCTGGCAGTACGGCCCTCGCGCTCGGTTAGTAAGAAGTTATTAAGGGGTCACCCAGAAGTCATACCAGCAGAGGCCCTTTGGCTCACAGGTCCTCACACGTTCGTACGACGAAACAGATCCTTTTCTGAGGTTAAAAGCCTGGCTACTGGCCTAACTCTTTTTCCTACTTTCCCAACCGCGAGAAAACCGCGGTAAATCAGCCATCGCCAAAAAATGTTTTTTTTTTCTCAAAAAATATTTAAAATTAGGGGGAAAAAATACATCATTTTAAAGCTAAGAAAATAAGCTTTCCAACAGCATATAACTTATTTACAGACAACTTAAACATTTTATAAAAGCGAAAGTTGAACGAAAAAATTTAAGAAAAATAACAGTAAAATATGTTTTGTAGGCTAAATTTGGTCATTTTAGCGTTGATTACGAATTTTTGGATGCAAAACTAATATTTTCTGCAATTTATCTGCTTTCTTGGACATAAATTCGACCGAAAACTGATAAGGTACGAATATTTTTAGATTTTTAGGAATAATAGATAACGTGGTTCAATGCGTAATGTGATAATGCGATAAAAGTGTCAAATTTGCGACCCATTGCTAACGGCAACGGAAGCGATCGCATTACGAATAATTAACCTCTGTTGCCAAAAACCACCCAAATAACCGGTCAGTGTAAAACGCAGACTGCAGACTGCAGACCAGGGATAAAATGCAGACTGAGGGTAAAATGCAGACTGCAGACTGCGGGTTAATAAAATAATAATGAAAAAAGAGTTATAAGAGTGTTAGTAGCCGTTTGTACTTTCACACTGAAACCCCAACACAGCTCCCATCGCTTTGGTTGCCCCACGGCATGTTTTAAATCCGGATTTTTATCGAACTCTGTAAGAATTGAAGCTGTTTGAATCCTTGTTGTTGTTGGAAAAAGGACAGTTTCGTTGAGTGAGTTGCTTTTAGGCAAAGAAGTCACCACCTCGTAATTCAACTGTCTATTTTGCTGCACTGAACAAAGTAATCGAGTAATTACCCAATAACTCAATTTATTTTGACACACATGGCTACAGTACCAATTAACAAAGACAGAGCAGAGTTAGTAACTCTACTAACTCTGGACAGAGATAACGTGGATTTTGCAACCATTTAACGTTTCAATTCAGTCGGCTTAAGCCAGTATGACTGAGGTGTAAAAATTTCTTATTAGGATCCTTTCATTCGCTTTCGTGTACGTTATGTTTATCCTTTAGTTCACAAGCTCGTTTGTTTTGCATCTGGAAGATGTAATTTTCAATTATAACCTCTCCCTAGGGGTTATCACGCATAGCTTAACCAATGAAATCCCCGCGTCCTAATTGCTCGGAATACATGAAATTCTTTGTGCATTTCGTTGCACCGAAAAAAGACAACCGAGATTATTCAGGTATTCGAAGTAATATATGTTGGTTTTTCGATCGATTTCCCTCGATGTACCGGTGTGACAAATAATTTGGAACATTGCAATGCATCTGGAAGCGCAAAAACAAAGCACAGATGATTTCAACGCGTACGATCG
>OX421452.1:7892134-7912134 GCA_949126865.1 Montipora capitata | reverse complement strand
GTAATCAATATGGTTGACCTACATTGAGTGGTGAATGCGGGCCTTTCCCCCTTCATGAAGACGTCAAAATGAAAATAACTTCCCAAATACTGGAATATTTCCTTTCATTAAATACGCCATATACTACAAGTTAAGAAAAGAAAAGATTCGCCTCTGGCCTTCCGGTTTTTTTAACTCTAGCTAGTCCTAACCTTGACCCTAACATAACAATAGCCCTAACGCCAACCCTAATCTTATTGCTGAATTAGTTGTTGACGTTTAGACATAACAGGGCAATTCGGGAGGTTTATCAGAGGGAGCGTGCATCTCATTTCTTGAAATCCTGGACATAAGTTGGATATCTGATATAAAATGCTGGCCTTGTAGCAAAAGTGTCAGAGGCGCAATGTTCAGTTGGAATATGCGGTGTTAGCAAATTACACAGATATTTGGCCAGGTTGTAGTTGTAAGTTCCAATAGATGACACAATGGGGCGGAATGGCGGGATGGAGTTGTGTCCACGTTCTTGTGCATCTTTGGTAAGCCATAAATTCTTGCTGGCTGTGAACCTCTAGAGGTTCACAGCCAGCAAGATAGATGGTGTAGCAATGGGCTCCCCCCTCGCTCCTGTTCTTTCTAATTTATTTATGGCCATGGGTCATCATGAAAAATTATGGTTAGAAAATTTCCAGGACTCTGAGATATTGTTTTACCGACGTTATGTTGATGATACATTTTGTTTATTTCATTCGGAGAATCAAGCGGTATTATTTTTCAACTACATTAACTCCAGGCACCCTAACTACAGATTCACTATGGAAAAGGAAACAGATCATAAGATACCTTTCTTAGATGTTTTGATCAACAATGGCACTCATTTTCCTGTCACTAGTGTTTACCGTAAGAAAACCTTTACGGCCTTTTGACTAATTACTTTAGTTTTACATCGCGTTTTGCATCGTATACAAGTTTTTGTGTGCGGGCTGTAGTGCCTGCTATGTCGGCGAAACTACCCGGCATTTTTCCACGAGCGTACGTGAGCACACTTTCAGTGATAGGACCTCGCACGTCTTCAAACATCTACAGAATTCTGAGCATTGCCGCACTTTGTGCTCTAATGATTGTTTTAGCACCCTAGATCACGCTTCTACCACCTTCCAACTTAAGATAAAAGAATCCATTCATATTCAATGGGAGAAACCTACACTTTTTCAATCATCAACTTTATCATGTTAATTTAAAACTTTCTTTGTAATCTTTTACATTGTCATGTTTCCTTACAGCTAATTAGCATTTGGTTCACACTATATATTCAACTCTGTACTTTGTAATTTAAACTGAAGATGACAGAAGTTTCTGTCGAAACATGTTTTTAAATTTAAAAAGTGTTGTGTTGTTTCTTAAAATATCGTTATCCCTGCTACTATCCAGACCTTTAATGAATCAACTATGAAATGATATATGAAATGGATTATATATGAACTGCGGATATGAAATCAAGTAAAGCTATGATCCTCGCAGGTATGAACGCAATTTTTACAATTGCGTAAAAAAGCCTGAAAAATTCAGGACCGGTATCGCAAGGTCACGGGTTCAAACCCCGTTGAAGTCCTGAATTTTTCAGGCTTCTTTACGCAATTGTAAAAAATTGCTTTCATAACTGCGAGGATCGTAGCTTTACTTGAGTATATAAGTATCTTAGCTAATCCATTTAATTTGTTTTTGTAAGTAGCCAATAATGTATCAATTCATCCATTGTGGTTTTCTTATAAATAGGTTTAAATTCAAATCGAAAACTCATCACAACTGAAGAAGGCATAAGTATGTCGAAACATGTCTGGTAAAAAAATTAAAAATGTTGTTTTATTTCTTCAAGTTATTTCTCATCTGCTCTTCTCAAGACCCTTTGTAAGTAAATGTTGTACTTAATGTGACTTCGTTTCCCAACTATCTTAGATTGCCACTACAGTACAAGCCTCGAGTAATGTGTTAGCCTGCGAGCAAGCTCTCTCCGGTTGCGGGCCCCAAGAGAACTTGCTCGAAGGCTAGTAATGTGTTGTCACTTGTGGTCTGAACCAATGAAATCATGGCTCAGTGTCATGTGGAAATACCTATGACCAAACATTGTTGAATTATGTGCTCATGTCGCTATCGTTTCATACGTCTGTGTTCGTCTCTATTTGTGAATCCCGTCTTCAGTGGAAGACACACCATGATATGAAAGGGAAGTTCGTTATCATACGCTATTTAAAGTAACGTAGCGCGAAGCTTGCGCTCATGACCATGGAATTTATGCTCGCGCGATGCCTTTGGAGGCTTTTGGAAGTACGATATGATCGTTCCCAGCGTTCGGGTCCAAAGTAGAGTGCCAGGCTTTGCCATCGAGAAAAAGTCGCTCGTGGTAGTTGGCTTTGAAACCAACGACATTGACATTTTCAAAGTTCATGTTGTGGCTGAAATGACGGACATGGCTTGCAACTTTGGGGTTTTGGTCAAAACCCGCCGCTGCCTTTTTGTGCTCTGTAATCCGGGTCTTTAATGATCTTCCTGTTTGGCCATAGTATTCAAAATTACACTGTGTGCAATTGATTTGTTACACTATGCCTGATTTCGGGCGGTCAGAATCGTCTAGCTCTTTTGGGCGCGGAAAAAGGCTGTTGATGGTTAGTTGTGGTTTGTAAAAAAGCCATAACCATTCACAGAACCATTGCCAAAATGCCGTATGAAGTGGTTTTCGGAATCTCTCGGAGAAAAGAAATAAAAAAGCCACAAATGATCATGAGCGGACAGTCCCAGCTATATGGAAATTAATGCAGAGCAGGAAAATAATCAATAATTTGAAAAAGTGGATGTGTCAGACATTGAAGGAGAGCGGTGTCTGACACTTGCAAACTGCAGACCGCAGACTGCAGACTAGACTTAACAACCCCATTGGGGTTTTATAAACTACTTATACCGCATTCACACCAAAGCTTAAACACGTTTAAAAGATGTTTAGTTAAACATGGTTTTAAATTGTTTCAAGTTCTTGATACAAGTTACTACCTGAAATAAAGTAGACTCCGAATTCAACACAATGAAGACACACATTAGAACTTATGAACCCTTCGTAAAATTCAATCTTTCAGCCTTCCGTTGCTCATTTTTATTTTGTTAAACCTAATTTAATTAAACGTGTTTAGTTGGTGTGAATCGGATATTAGTCATGAACAATTTAAGCTACACTAAGCTCATCCACTCACCTCCAAAAACAATTTACTTGCAAACATACAGATACTTTCTAAAAACTGTTGGATTTTCATTTATCTGTACTTTGCAATTCCAAACAAGGTTGAAAACATTTCAACCTCTAGGTTGATTTAACATATATACCTAGTTTAGATTTAAATTAACCTGATTTAAAAATTTAATTACCTGTAACAGTGATACAAAGAATCGAGAAAGCAGGACAATACAGAAGATTAACAGCCTTTGTTCGTGCGCTACTAAAAAAAAAATTGTCTTGCGCTTATGCTCTTCTTCATAATAAACTAAAAAGAAAGAGAGAACTCTACAATATTGAACTCGCTAGACTTGACAAAATAAGTAGCCAGAGCGGGAATTTGTGATACGCGCGTTTTGCGAGGTGCCTACTATTTTGGCGAGAGTGTTGAAACACATCTTGTAACATCTGTCTCTCTCTCTCATATTCTGCGCATTCTCGTGGCCTTATATGTGAAATTGAGTAAGAGTAAAACAAGAATCAGGATTGGTGGTCTGAAGTGTAGTGTGACCGTAAACTTTCATGTGGTCTTGGTATTTAACCCGTTTTAGTGCTATCCTCGACCTTGGAGTATTCACAGGAAACCACCTCACCTTCGAGATGACGACAGTCTCGTAAAACTGCAATCTTGGACAAAACTGTTAAAAAAACATTTTGCGGACTCGACTTTTATAGTTACAATCCTTTCAACCCTAACCCAGAAAATTAATTAATTATTGGAATTAGTTGCTGAAAGTGGGCGGGACAGTGAACTAGGCATTCATTTCATTGATTTTTTGGCAACCAGCTGCCCTGGTGCCGAACTTTTCTTTGTCCTTCTCCACGGACAGAATTTAGCGACGTTCGTTCAGTGATCATCGAACAAACTCAGAAAAAAAGAACAAAAACCTTTGGTTTTGCTCCCAGTGAATCTCACTTCCATGCAATGTTTACAGTGCGTGACTGGCTGTCGGTTCTGATTGGTAGATATTTTAACGTCTACTCAATTCAAAATTAAGGCTGACGAAAATGCTGTCAAGCAGGTAACAGCGCGATTGTCATTGCATGGTTGTTTTTTTATGGATAATTTTGGAGCATTCGACTATTATCATCTACACTGAAGTTAGATTCGCAGTGACCGAAACCAGGAGTTTTTTTCGCGTTTCGTTGTCGCCGATTCGCGGTTATAATTCGTCCGAGGAGAAGAAAGAAAAGCCTTTGGGAGCAGCTGCAGGGTAGCAAACAGCATATAATTCAGCCTCAAGTTTGCCGCTATTGTTCCTCGCCAACATGTCTGTACAGAAAATGGATTTGTTTGTCACCGTTTGACCACTTGTTCTAACTGAGAAGTGTCAGAATGAGAAACTTCCATCCTATCAAGTAACCCCTATACGCAAGGTTACAGCATAGCTAGTCAAAATAAACCTAGCGAGGGCTACAATTTAGCCGGCTCGAGTAAGTGCTACCTCTGGCTTTTTTCTTGGTTAAGGTGATTCCTTGAATTAATCAAAGTGGCACTGTTTTTACTCGTGGATATGAAAGTTACCGCGACTGTTTGAAAATGGCAGGCTGAAGTTTCCTTAGTGCACTCGTCACTGTGATATAACAGAAACAGGGGGCTCTCATACGTGACTGGATACCCAAAATAATGCATGTAAGTGCAGGTGATCCCCTTTGCTGACATTAAATTCTGTAAAAGAAGTCAGTATAGTATTTCTCCGACAGGCATAAGATTACTCTTTACCACATCCTTTATAAAGAGCAGTACCACGTGTTCAAATTTCCTAGCACAGGTGACAGGGTCTTTTTGAATAAGGTCTGATTTTTGTTGCCAGGTCATATTGTTAATTTCATCTCTAGTTAGCTGTTTTTTCCCTACAAGTCTACCAAGGATCTTCAAAAGATGTGACCACCTTGCTTCTGCTGCAGAAAATGAACAAAACCATGTGGGATTACCTAATTGCCCAATGATAGTAAACAAGGCCTTTTGCATTTTTCAAAATATGCCTGTGATCCTCTCAAATTTCTAACCCTTCTTTATCAAGATGTAGTAAGGACGGTGCCTACTACTTAAAAAGTATTATTGCGCGGGTTACTGAATCATGATGTGGGAAAAGCAGATCTTAACAAGTGTTATTGAAATCCAAAAAGAAAATTAGGGGTAACCACGCATTTTTCGAAGATAATAGGCCTTTTGCAACTAACGATCACATGGTACAGAATCCGCCATGCTGGAGGGCAAGCTCATTATTATTCCCCGACTGGGACATTGAAACAAAGGCAAGTCAAGCTTGACTGGTTCAGGTCTCTTTGTTTTAATGTCCTAGTGGGGGAATAATAATGAGCTTGCTCTCCATCATGGCGGATTTTGTACCATGTGATCGTTAGTTGCAAAAGGCCTATTAATCAAAAATGTTTGTAAAAAGCTTTAAAATACAAAGCAATGTGTGACGTTCTCTTCCAAATTGAAGCTTATTTATCTCTGAAAAATGCATGGTTACCCCTGATTTTCTTTTTGGATACCAAGAGTACTTGCTAAGTTCTGCTTTCTCCGCGTAATTTTGAACCGCGCAAAAATATCCCTGTATTAATAAGCGCCACCCATAGGAAATCCAAGTATCTCAAGATGCGCAAAACGTATGCGCAATAACAATAGTAGGCACCGTCCTTAATTTATTTACACAAGGATCTGAGTTTAGGTCTCATTTTGTTGGTTCTATTTTGCTGAACAGAATGAGCTCGAATACACAATAGTACTGATAGGTCTTTTTCATGGTTAGCAGTCCTTCGCGTAATAACATAAAGACGACAATTAGAAAAGATTTGTTCCTTCTGAGTTGTGGTCTAGGTCTAGACATTTTTACTGCAATCTATTTTCGAAAAGCAAGAGATAAACACTTTCTCAACTCAGACGAGCGCGGTACGTTCTTCTTTAAATAATGCATCAAACACTTTCTAATTACTTTGTCTTTACGAAACAAGCTCGACGTTTTCTTGTAAGGAATTCTGGAAGGTTCTCTGTCGCGGAGAGCATGTTTATATATATTTGGGAACGAACTCTCGACTTTTAAGTCTACGCGTTGGTGAGTGAAAGGCGTTTCACAATTAATTGCACCAATGTGTACTTTTTCAGATATGTTTTGCTTCACCTTCGAAGAACGTCATTTCCTTACTTCTTCAGTCTCTTGCTTCTAAATGTAGCGGAAGGTGCTCAAACACTTAAAGGACCCCAGTCAGCCACGCCCATATTTTTTTAACGTGTACAGGAGTTTTCGTGTTGTATTACTTTTGGGAATTGACCAAACCAATTTCTTCGTTTTAAAGTTTACCAAATCTTCTAACGGGTGTTGAATCCCGCAAAAATTCCTTCTTCCTGGAAATTAAACACAAGCTGACCTCTATTTTTACTTTCCAGATCAAAATCGAAATATGTCACACGCAAGCTTGCTCAGTTCCACAAAATGTAGTTTTAGTATCAGTTAGAAAATGAAACAACGAAAAGTGCTCTCAGCTCGAGCGGAAGACGCGATAACATTATTTCAACCAGAATCATCGATCCAACGGTGAATATTCGCTGTTCGTGATTCCTTGCAATGTAGTCCAAGAAATTATTTCTCCACTTTCCAGAAATGTTAATACACTGATTCTGATCATTCTAGCCTTGTAACGCCCTCTGTTCTTCGAGGAATCACAATTGAATATTTGCGGTACTCCTTGCTGCTACTCCAAGCAAAGATGATCTTCAACAACAATTTCCGTTTCCACTCGCAAGTCATACATAAATAATCATAGAAAATGCATTCTAACAAACATAGCCTTTTTTCCCATGGGAAACAGAATTACATAGCTCATTTGCAGTTCGATGGAAACAGATTACTTTAACAGCCTCAGAACTCCAAGTTTCGGTGGCACCGAAAATGGCGACTGAAATGTTGTGGGCGCGCAATGTAAAGTCGGTGACTAGGGACCTTAAGTATACAATGGCGGCGCACAACCTGGCGAACAGGAAATCAAGCCGTTTCTATGCTTGAAATACTATCCATCCTGATTGGCTATTTGGATCAAACATCCGGCTACGAGTGAGTGACAATTTGCATACAGATTCTCCCCAAAACTCGTGGATATCCACAAGTAAAAAGTGTCGTACCATTTTCAACTTGGAACGCACTGTTTGTTGATCACTTTGTAACAAATGGAAGTATAAAATGAAAAGAATAGATCACTGTGCCAACGAAAGAGATACAATTCTCGCAAGTTCGCGTTCAATTGACGGTAATTCAGCTTTCGAATTGGACTCTGATTTTATTGCTTCCTGTAATCTCTCTGCCCACTTAGTATGTCTAGAATTGCAAGCAATCTCAAAAATAACGATTTACAAATCATGCGAACGAAATGTCAAATTTAAGAACAATAACGAAAACCACAAACGATGCCAGTGTAATCTTTCATGAGAGCCGAAATAACAGACCTTTGAACAACACTGATTTAATCTACAAATAATTATTCAATTCAAGCATAAAACTAAAAGCATACTTTAAGGTGCATATTGATAATTATTTCTTTATTCATTCATTCTTTCATTTATCCACTTTACTATGATTTCAGACCAAAAACTCACCATTTTGATGGCCTAACAAAAGGCTACGACTTGAAGCTAAAGAATGGTGCGATTTGTGAATAAATCACACTGCTGAGAGCCAATCCGGCAGATTGTAAGGATTTCAAAATGAGTGTAGTAAACAGTGTAACACAAAGTATTCAGCTCAAGGTAATTCCACTGAATTGCATTGCGCATCATTACCGCGCATAATTTCGATTCTTGTGCCCTTAGCATGCGCACAAACGCAGGCGATAACTTGCCTGGACCTTTCATGCGTTTGCACCAAGGGTACTGTGACAGAGAATGGCTATTTTCTCCTAAGTGAGCACCATTAGCTACCTTTTGTTATAAATGAATTAAGCGTTGCTGTTGCCTTAAACGTTGCTGACAATATCATATACCACTTAAGCCACGGTGGAGAGAGGCACCCCACACGGTTATCATGTTTGAAGTACCGATCCCCCCTCAGTGATTCAGAGTTTGCGTTTAAGTATCCATTCTTGTTCACGTGCTCTATACATGTTGTACTACCAACTAGTATACAAGTCGCTGGAAATGGCGTCTAAAATGCATCTGCCTTTCATTGACCAACACGAAAGCTTCGGCTACTTTGGTCACAATTTTAATAACAACAACTTTAACTTTAATAGTGCGCAATAAACTTGAACTTGAACTTGAAGGCACCCTGGCAATGTCCTTGTCTGCTTGTTTCTTTTTTTTTTTTTTTTACTTTGAAGACGAGTTCGTCTTTCTCTGGCTTTCCTTATTCTTTCTGTTGCTCGCCAACCTTTGTGAGCACAGCATCAAGTTTCTCCTCCAATAGCCTGAGTCTGCCGACATCATCAAGTTTAGACGTCGCCTCACGAAGCTGAACTCTCACGTTATTAAGTTGCGATTTTACCTCGGTGAGTTCAGATTTGACTTCTTGCAGTTGCAGGTCTTGATAGTCGACATCATCTCTCGCGCACATCTGGAAATATAAGACGAAACCCTAACTCAAAAAACAATATACCTGGCAATTTAATCTCGCCTCAAGTTTAAAATGATGTGCAGCAAATATTGCATTAGAAACTCCTTTGAACAGTGCAGGCTTCCGCAACTGTTCTGCTAAGTTGTTTTTACTTCAGTGTTTCCTTGTTTTGTTTGTTTGTTTGTTTGTTTTTTCCGTCTTCACCTTTGCTAACACTCTGCTCTGGTTGTCAAACCCAATGAACGGGTACAAAGGGTCATCAGGTTTGGATTTTATGAATCTTAGGCCCCCTTGACGTTGTATCCTGGTGCCATTAACAGTAAATCTGACAGGAACATGAAATTTCCCGTCTCTCTCTTCCTCGTGCTCAAACATGACAGTACATCGAATGACGTCACCTCGACGGATTTTGTCAACACCTGTACGAGACAGAACAGTCAGTTACAATTTCCCCCCCCCAAAAAAAAAAAAAAATTAAAATATGTTATACGATTCTCTCAAAATATGGTAACTGTAAGCATACTATACACTTAGTTTTCAGCATTGTAAATTCGCAAAACAAAATCAGAAAGATATGCATGTTCAAGTGAGGCCTGCAACTACTGTTTCTTCTTTGTTAAAATTCCGAGCCTCGCTGATCCACTGCACCATGAGAGACACGAAAAATATTCAGCATCGAGTTTTTCAGACATTCTTATTTTACATCATTTCGTATATAAGCTCAATGATGAAAACTTTTTAATCTTATCCCGGATGACACCGTGGATCGGCGAAACTTCGGAATTTTAACAGAGAAGAAACAGAAGTTACAGCTAGGCCTCACATGAACCTACATATTGATACAAAATCCTACTGAAAGACAGCATCCAAATAATGAAATCCGAAAGATCTATTGATCTTTTGTGGGCTAGGTCTCGTAGGCTTACTGCCATCTCATCTCCAACGAGTGCTTAGGAAATAAGGCTTTACATATAAGGGTAATCTTTTTCAAAAAAGAACTCCGTTGCGAAGCAAGCGGAATAGAGTGGATAATGCTACCTTAAAAGAACTCAAGAACAGGTATCTTGAGTAATTTTGATTTACGGTTGATTGAGGAGGGATGAGGTTCTAACTCAGAGTTACTAAACTGTTATGCAATTTTGATTATCGCAGTGATTCAGAACTTAAGCAGTTGCAATGAAGTCTGAAAAAAAAAAACATCCAGGCATGAATGGGATTTAAACTGGGCATGACCTTACCGACTGCTCTACCAACTGATCTATCAAGTCATCTGGAAGCTGTTCAGTTACGAGCTTGTATCATATCTCGTAAGAGGGCAGTGTGCAGAGCAGTGTGCAGCGCAATCCCAAGGTAATGCGCAGTTCGAATGCCGTTCAAGGCTGGACTTTTTTTTCAGGCTTTATTGCTTTGTTGTTCAAGTTGCTCACTTCACTGCATGCGATGATCAAAACATGCCTTATACGAAGTACGATATATGGTATTTGGATATACCGTATGTGGATGGTGAGTTGAGGGAAAATCGAAGAAAACATCAACATTTTGTAAACCATTGAGCCGCCATGTTCGCTTTCTTTCTTCTCGGGATACGCCGCTTTCCGCGGTAATGGTCGCCAAAGTGGGTCAAATGAAGCGTGAATTGGAAGAAGTCGCCCACAAAGCACACGACTCGCAAATGACGGAGCTTAAGCGAATTAATTTTTCGGAAACCCCGTCCTTTCGAAAGAAAGGACACGAACAGCAATTCAAGAATAACGAACAAGTCAAGCTTTGTATCGCAGAAGCGGAGGACGCCGTGAAAGACAAGAAATATGACACTTGCCTTAAAAAGTTGAACGAAGGTAAAGAGCAAATAGAGCTGAGACAAAAGCTGATTCTACTCTCCGATAATCCGAGTACGGATGGAAAACCATGTCTGAATACGTCGATAATGAACTCGCCGTCGACGAAGAGGATGCAAAAAAGATCAAGAAGGCCGAGAAAGAAGCCCAGAGAAAGTTGAATGAGATACGTACGCTGTTAAGATAAAAAGCATTGCGTGACTAGCGTTACTTTCTAGAAGCTTCGCGAGAGTTCGTAGTTTGTTTATTTTTAGGTTCGTGCGTAAGCGTTTCTAAATCGGTTTGTTTTGTAATCTTTCTATAATTAGATTGTTTACTATTTTAGAAAGTTCTAGAAGCTTATTGTAAGAGTATATAAGTAGACGAGTCCAAGCGGAGTTTTTTAACTAGTGTTTCACAAGCGAAGAGAGTTGGCGTTAGCCATGTTTAGTCAAGTGTGACAGAAGCAGTGTTTATTCAAGTTGGTGGAGGCCGTATAAGTTCATCGAGTACGTGTTGTCTAGAGTTTACTTCGTGGAAACTACGTTCATTTTGGAATAAATCTTCTTGTTGTTGTTCCGACAACCCTGCATTCAGTTTAGTTTGCAAGCAACCTGTCCTCAAAACATTCGAACTCGTAACATTGGGGGCCTGTCCAGGAGAGGAATTCATTTGTTTGGCGACTACAGTAACCAGGAAACGACATCTCAAGAAGAAGGAGTTACAGCAAAAGTAAGAAGAAGTGTCGCAAGGAAGTAGATATTGTGTGAACTACTGCTGTGGAAATGGATAAGTTTATATAATTTATATATACAGATTGGAGAAAAGTTCGGATTGGAGGGAGAAAAGCTTCTCGAGTTTGTGAGGGAAGAGGGAAAAAAAAGAAGAAAAACGTAGACAATTGGAGGAAGAAAGAAGAAGGGAAGAGGAAGAAAAAGAAGAAAAACGTAGACAATTGGAAGAAGAAAGAAGAAGGGAAGAGGAAGAAAAAGAAGACAAACGTAGACAATTAGAAGAAGAACGAAGAAGGAAAGAGGAAGAAAGAGAAGAAAGAAGGAGGCAATTAGAAGAAGAAAAGGAAGAGAAACGTCGATTACTTGAAGAAGATAGAAGAAGGGAAGACGAGGAAAGAGAAACCAAGCGACAAGAACGCGAACTAAGAAAATTAGAGATGGAAGCCAAGCTGTTGAAACAGAAAAAGGCTATTGAAGCGGCAAAAAGAGAACACGAGTTGGAGATTGCACGTTTGGCTGTGGCGAATGCTGACGGGCTTCCTGAAGTGAGAGAGGATAGGGCCAAGGCACCCAAGCTTCCCTCATTTGTCGATGGCAAGGACGACTTGGATGTTTATTTACAAAGATTTGAAAGATTTGCAGCGACAGCTAAATGGGAGAAGACAGGATGGGCCTCGAAACTTAGTGCTCTTTTGTCTGGACGTGCCCTAGAAGGTTATTCGCGGTTATCCGAGGAAGCAGCCCAAGATTATGACCGAGTAAAGCTAGCTTGGATGAAGAGATATGACCTTACGGAGGATGGTTATCGCCGTAAATTTAGAGCATCAAAGCCGGAAGTTAATGAGAGCCCAGAACAGCTTATAATGCGACTGGAGAGATACTTGTTGCGGTGGTTGGAACTGTCGCACACTGAACGTTCTTTTGAAGGCCTGAAAGATCCAATTGTGGAAGAACAGTTTATTGACTGTTGTCCAAAAGAGTTAGCTATTCACCCTCGTGAAAGAGCCCCGGAAACGCTTGACCAGATAGCGAAAATCGCCGATCAATACTTGGAAGCACATGGAAAGCACATGTTCAGCTCTGCGAACAAGAAGCTGCATGTACAGCCCAAAGCGGAAGAAACAAAGAACGCACAGAGTGACACAACAGCTCTCCAGTGTTACAGGTGTAATGCCCGCGGACACAAAGCAATTAACTGCCCAACTCCAGCAAGAAAGTGTTTTCTATGTGGCAAGCAAGGTCATGAGGTGAGGAACTGTCGATCAGGTGGACGGAAGTCAGGAAGCCAAGGTAAAGATGGTAACCCTGTGCAACGTGGTCAAGTTAGTGCTGGCTGTTTGGTTAAGTCACCAGATCTTAACGCTACCCCCGAGGAAGTCAAGTCGTGTATTCAAAACGATCAGCTTCTGTTAGCCTGTGGCAAGAAAGTCCCGTTGCTAAGTAATATGTGTTGAACCCTTAACTGGATTAAGAAGTAAGATGCCTGTTGTAAAGGGCAGAGTTGGAGAGAAGACCGTCGACGTTTTAAGAAATACCGGTTGCAGTGGAGTTGTAGTCAAGAAGGACCTTGTCGATGAGGATCAGTTCACCGAAGATTTTAAGGTCATGTTGCTTATTGACAACACAGCGAGGAAGGTGCCTAAAGCAAGAATTTATGTTGATACGCCTTATCTTAAGGGTCATGTAGAAGCGCAGTGCCTTTCACATCCTATCAACGACCTAATTATTGGTAACGTACATGATGCAAGGGACGCACAAAATCCAGATCCCTGTTGGCAAGAGGCTTGTGCAGTAACTACCCGAAGTCAAGCTAAGAAAAAGGGTGAACGCACTACTTTGAAGGTGCCTAGTGCCCGTGAAAACCCTATTGTGGATAGAGAGAAGCTCAAGCAGATGCAGCGAGAAGATGAGAGTCTGCGTAAGTACTGGAATCGAGACAGTGTGCTAGTGAAGGGCCAGGCGGAGATTTCCTTTGAAGAAAACTCTGGAATAATGTACCGCCGGTACAAGCACCCTTACGTGAATGGTGGTAAGCCGCTTAAACAAGTTATGGTACCTGAGAAGTTGAGACGCCCCATAATGGCAGTAGCTCACGGATCGATCATGGGCGGTCACATGGGCATCAAGAAAACAACAGACAAGATCCAGAGTGCATTTTATTGGCCTGGCATTCAAGGTGACGTAACCCGATTTTGCAAGTCCGGTGACGTGTGTCAGAAGACCGTAAGTAAAGGATCAGTGCCAAAGGTACCGTTGGAGAAGATGCCGCTGATAGACAAGCTTTTTAAGAGAGTAGCAATAGATCTTGTTGGTCCTATCAGTCCCCCGAGTGAAGAAGGACACAGATATATATTGACACTGGTAGATTTTTCGACTCGCTACCCAGAGGCCGTGCCACTAAAGAACATTGACACAGAAACTGTAGCAGAGGCATTGGTAGATATCTTCAGCCGTCTAGGAGTACCCGAAGACATCCTGAGTGATTTGGGTACGCAGTTTGTTTCTGACTGCATGAGAGAAGTCACCCGACTACTAAGCATTAAACAGCTTACAACTACACCCTATCACCCGATGTGTAACGGTTTGACGGAGAAGTTCAACGGAACGATGAAGTCTATGCTGAAGAGACTGTGTAGTGACCAGCCAAGACAGTGGCATCGCTACATAAACCCGCTGTTGTTTGCTTATCGTGAAGTTCCCCAAGAGTCCTCTGGTTTTTCACCGTTTGAGCTGTTATATGGAAGAGCTGTCAGAGGACCAATGGCTATACTCAAACAGCTGTGGACGAAAGAAGTTGACGAGCCTGAGGTAAAAAACAGTTACCAGTACGTTTTTGAATTACGAGAGTTCTGAAGCTAGAAGATACCCTTAAACTCGCCCATAGTGAACTGGAGAAAGCCCAGCAGAAAGGAAAGCACTATTACGACCTCACGTCTAAAGTTAGGAAGTTCGAGTCAGGTGAGAAAGTACTTATACTGCTACCTACCGACCATAACAAGCTACTTATGCAGTGGAAGGGTCCCTTTGAAGTTAGTTCTGTGGTAGGTCTCAATGACTACAAAGTGAAAGTAAAAGGCAAGGGGAAGGTCTACCACGCTAATCTACTTAACAAGTACTTTGAGCGAGAGGAGACTACATCCGAAGGAGCAGTAGCTGGTGGAGTAGGCGCTACGTGTGTAGACGATGCTGTCAACCGTGCAGCTAAAGCTGATGAAGCAGAGGGAGAAAACGTGGATTGTTTAGAGCTTGGTGGATATGTAGCCAAGGAATCGATCGAGGATGTTAAAACCGGCCCAAATCTGACGGATGAGCAACGGAATGAATTTATGGATTTGGCTAAACAGTTCACGAATTTGTTTACTGAAGCACCAGGTGCTACAGACCTCGTTCAGCATCATATTAAACTCCTTTCAGGACGAGCCGGTTAGATCAAGACCTTAACCAGTACCTTACAGCATCAGAGAAACACTGAGAAGAGATATTGCCGACATGATCAAAATGGGAGTTATTAGAGAGTCCAGTTCTCCGTATGCGTCACCTGTGGTAGTAGTGAAGAAAAAAGACAACACAAATCGCGTGTGCGTTGATTATCGGAAATTAAATAAACTAACTGTATTTGATCCCGAGCCTATGCCAACTGCCGAACAGAAGCTTAGTAGGAGACAAGTTCTACTCAAAAATCGACTGGAGCAAGGAATGATTGGTCTACATCAGGATAACGTGGAGAAAATTAAAGATGCCTCAAGGCCAAGCACGAAGAAACAGGTGCGATCATTATGGGTCTAGCAGGATACTACAGAGATTTCATCCCCAACTTTGCAGCGATCGCAATGCCCTTGTCTGATCACTCTCGGAAAGGCCAACCTAATAAAGTTGAGTGGGGTGAAGCACAAGAGAAAGCCTACCGAACAATCAAGTCTTACTTAACAAGTTAGCCTATTCTACGACTCCCTGATCCAGCTAAAACCTATTTTTTAAGGACAGACGCCTCCAACAGTGGAATCGGTGCGGTATTAATGCAGAAACATGATGAGAAGTTGTTTCCCGTTTGCTACGCAAGCAAGAAATTGACAGGTGCAGAAAGGAACTATTCCACAATTGAGAAAGAATGTCTAGCGATTGTATGGTGTATCAAGAGATTTCATCTTTATTTGTACGGAGTTTCTTTTGTTCTTCAAACGGACCATGAAGCCTTAAAGTACATGAACAGTGCTAAGTTCGCTAACGGATGTCTTATGCGTTGGGCCATGTTTTTGCAAAGTTATTCATTCACAGTTGAAGCCATTAAGGGCTCAGAGAACGTTGGGGCAGATTACTTGAGTCGTGCTGAGGAATAAGTTTATTGATAGTGAACTGCCCGTTATTTAGCAATTTTTCTTGTTTAGGATAAACTTAGGAAATTTCTTCTAGAAGGGGGTTATGTTACGAAAAATAGCATTGCGTGACTAGCGTTACTTTCTAGAAGCTTCGCGAGAGTTCGTAGTTTGTTTATTTTTAGGTTCGTGCGTAAGCGTTTCTAAATCGGTTTGTTTTGTAATCTTTCTATAATTAGATTGTTTAATATTTTAGAAAGTTCATTGTAAGAGTATATAAAAAGACGAGGCCAAGCGGAGTTTTCAACTAGTTTTTCACAAGCGAAGAGAGTTGGCGTTAGCCGTGTTTAGTCAAGTGTGACAGAAGCAGTGTTTATTCAAGTTGGTGGAGGCCGTATAAGTTCATCGAGTACGTGTTGTCTAGAGTTTACTTCGTGGAAACTACGTTCATTTTGGAATAAATCTTCTTGTTGTTGTTCCGACAACCCTGCATTCAGTTTAGTTTGCAAGCAACCTGTCCCCAAAACATTCGAACTCGTAACACACGCACTTCCAAGAAAACGCGCGCTGGTGGCCGGGGCTCGTTGTGGCCGCGGGAGGAGCTTACAACCTTGGTGGGCGAACCTGGGTATCCCCAACTTTGGCGCCTTTTCCACAACCCTCTCCGCCGAGTTACACCAACAGCAGCCTTCACACTAACACGGTCGGAAGGAAACCAGGGGTCTGTTTCTCTTGTGGCAAGGCCGGTCATTGGAGCCGCGAATGCCCACTGAACACCGTGCCAACAGTCGAAGCACAACAGAGCGTTGGACGAAAGTTAAGTGAGAATATCCTAGAATTTGAGCTCATTGATGATGTGTATTTGAGTAGTGATGAGTTATTCGAGGGAGAGAGGGAATCGGATCAGTTGTCATGCGAAAATAGGACCCTTTCAAAAGAAGAGGAATTTTTAGAAGGGGACTCTATTCATACTCGTATTGGTGGGCGACTTATGGCCCATATATCGGCTTGGGAAGCCCTCAATCTCCCAGAGCATGTGCTTAGAATTATAAAGCGGGGCTATATTCTCCCTTTGTCCGCATTACACAAACCCGTAATTCTTAAGAATAACAAATCCGCTCTGGACAACCAGGCTTTTGTCACCCAAGCTATCTCTGAATTATTGGCTTGCCAAAGCATCACTACGGTGGGCACACCCCCTTTATTAGTTAACCCCATCTCAGTTGCAACGCGGAACAGTGACGAGAAAAGATTAGTATTGGATCTTCGACACGTTAACCCACACTTGCACAGGCAGAAATTCAAGTGTGACGATGTTGATACAGCTCTATTCATGCTGAGCCCTCGAGATTTTTTGTTAACATTTGACATTAAGAGCTCGTAGCACCATGTCGAGATTTTGCCACATCATCAAACTTACCTTGGCTTTCAGTGGCTTTACCACGGGGAACCCACATTGTTTGTTTTCCGGGTACTGCCCTTCGGGCTTTCCACAGCGCCATTCATATTTACTAAAATTTTGAAACCAGTGGTCCAACACTGGAGGTCTTCAGGCAAGAAAGTGTGCATGTTCCTGGATGATGGATTATGTGGAAGTCCTTCATTAGTTAGGGCTACTATAGATTCCAAGGAGGTCAAGGGAGATCTTCTCAGGCTGGGGTTCCTACTTAGTGAGGGAAAATGCTTCTGGGAACCCACGCAAAAACAGACATGGCTTGGACACGTTTTTTATATGTTTCAGAACCTATTGTATGTTGCAGAAACACGGGTATCCAGGTTAGAACAAACCCTGGCTTACACTACGGCTTGTTCAAATAAAGTGACTGCCAGACAGTTGGCAGCGGCAGCGGGTCAAATAGTTTCTATGTCCAGGGCAATTGGCTCAACAGTTTATTTATTCACCCGACATATTTACTATGCAATAGAGAGCAGAAATCATTGGGACTCTATCTTACGAATACATCTGACATCATGACCGAGTTGCAATACTGGAAAACTAATGTGCGCTCACTGAATGGTAAGAATATGTTCTCAGAACCACAGCATTTTGACACTTTCGTTTACTCTGATGCCTCCGAACAGGGGTATGGGGGTTACGCAATCTCCAATCAACAAAGGCTCGTATGCCAGGGACATTGGTCAGAGAATGAGAGGGCTAAGAGTTCTACTTGGCGAGAGCTCAAGACAGTACACAACATGCTTCTGGCCATCGGACAACAGCTCCATGGTCACAAATTGCAATGGTACAGTGACAATCAGAATATTGTGCGTATTGCAGCCAGGGGTAGTAGGAAACCTGACCTACAGGGTCTAGTAGTGGAAGTGATACAGTTGAGCAAGGAGTTTAACATATTAGTCTGTCCAGTCTGGGTCCGCAGGGAGCAAAATCAGATAGCCGATTACTTAAGCAAGATTTCAGATGGGAACGACTGGAGCATACATCCAAACATTTTTCAGTGGCTTGATTCCATGTGGGGCCCCTTTACAGTCGACAGGTTTGCAACTAGTTATAACACCAAGTGTCATAGGTTTAATTCACGTTTTTTGAATCCTCATTGCGAATGGGGTAGATTCTTATGCCATCAACTGGGCGGGTGAGAACAACTGGGTTGTTCCCCCACCTAACCAGATTATCAGAGCATGGAAACATTATCAAATTTGTAGAGCAAGAGGGGTTATGGTGGTTATGGAGGGGGTCCACATTCAGGCCCAGTTTGTGCCCTGATGGCATTCATCTAGCTAAGTGCATTACTGATCGGGTCGGTATTCCAGAATGGAGTCATCCAGCTACATTGCCAGGGAGATCCCATAACACTGTTTACTGGAGAGAAACTTCCCTTTAGACTGATTGCAGGGTCTCTAACAGGGGTTTTTGTACAACCCCTTGTGGGTTTTGCGCAAGGTGCCTTCAAACTTGATTGCATCTGTTCATCATTTAGGATGCCCACAGGTGGTGTTACACCATTTGATAGATTACAGTTACCATTCGTTGTAATATGTCAGCCCACAGGTGGCTCATACGAAACTGTTGAACCCATCAACCTGACAGCCGCGGTAATACCCACAGGTGGCCTTAACTAGCCCATAGGTGTTTAGGGGTAACTCAGGATGCCCACAGGCGGCTATACTTGAAGTTGTGCATTTTGGAAAGATATTCACACTGTCAGATGGTTATGCATATTGTCACGTATAATTCCCTATTCGGGGGACTGGTGGCTACTCAGTCCACATAATAGATAACCCAACTACCCACAGGTGGTTTTTTATACCTTCTTTATTGGGACCGCGCCGTTAGATCGGCCTGTTTTCCATTTATCACTCATTGCCAATTCTCCTTTTTGTTCACAGACTTAAATGTATTTGAGCAAGGCTTCTGGAAAGATTTGCAACAACAAGCCTTGTCCCTTGGAGAACCAAGTTTGCTTGCAGTACTCAAGAAAACAGCTCTTCATTCTAAAGCTGATGGGACTGTTGTGAACTAACCTATAATTTAAGACGTTGGGTAGAATTTGCTAGATTTAAAGGCTTGAATGTGTTTCCAGCCTCCGTTATAGACGTTTCACTGTTCATAGCACATTTGTCTGCCACTTGTAAATCTTCCTTACTTCAGTTATTCAATCTAGTTATTGTGCCCTTAAATGGGTACACGAATCAAATGGGAAATACGTTCCTCAAAAGCTTAATCGAAGGGGCAAAAAGGTACACGAATCAAATGGGAAATACGTTCCTCAAAAGCTTAATCGAAGGGGCAAAAAGGGAACATGCAAAATCAGTCTCCAAAAAAGCACCAGTTTCAAGCGATGCCCTTGAGGAATGCTGTTTGGCACATCAAAGCTGTGACACCTTACTTGTAAGAAGAGACATTTCCATGGCACTGTTAATGTTTTCGGGGTTTCTCAGGTACAGCGAGATCGCCCAACTAAACATTCGGGACGTGACCATTTTTGATTCCCATTTAAGTCTAACAATTCGTAAAAGCAAGACTGATCAGTACAGAAAAGGTAACGAGGTCGTTATAGACAGGTCTAAAAAAGTCACGTGTCCAGTACATAACCTAGAAAGGTACATGAGGGTAGCTTCTATCATTTTGGACCACAGTACCATTATCTATTTAGACCTATAGTACACGCCCAGACAGGGGGTAACAGGGTTTTCGACAATTTCTTAAACTAGCGGACATAGTTCTGAAAGCACCGGACGTGACAGTCAGTTTTGGCACCTAAAGAAAATGTTTAAAATAGAACACTCAGAAACGCCGTTTCCAGCGTTTCTGGAACCCAGGAATCAGTTCCCCAGCAAGAGTTGAGTTCACTCTTGAAATTCTCTTTAAAAAGTAAAATATGTAA